>JAJOOO010008209.1:0-13192 GCA_029582685.1 Solanum piurae | reverse complement strand
ATATTTTTTAAATAATATATATATATATATATATATATATATATATATATAGCATTAAGCATTTAGCATATTGTATAAATATTCGAAAATCATCTCAAAAGGATTTTATTTTAATTAAATATTTGGTTAATTAGTTTAGTTATATAATAGTTTATATTTTTAATCGTTCGATTTGTAATTAAGTTAACTATTTCGTTTCGTCAAGTTTAAGAAGCTCCTTAATTAATTTTATTTAAATTCATCTTAGATTTTAGCCGAATTGGCAAATTAAATTCATTCGGCTATATTGTGAATTCTATATGGCTATAATTGCAATCCATTTAGCCATTTTGTATTTGCAAATCTAACCCTCACTACCATTTTGCCCCACCCTAAACCATTTGGGACAAGACCATTCTTGGTCCATTTTCTCCCAGCAACCAGCAGCCCATTATTCTTAATTACAATTTCAATAACCCAGGCCCATTCCCAATACAATAGACCCATACATTACAACATACAATACAACAGAGGTACAAACCAAAATCAACTGACCCCTGTACATTTTTCTTCTTCCTCCAGCGAGAACAAAACCCAAATGACAATCCAACACAGAAAGCAACCCGAGTCCAGCAAGCAACAGCAACAGAGACATACGCTGCAAATTTTTGTCTCTTCTCCAACGTCCCTTTCCCCATTAACATCGCAGCAGGCATGCGCTCTGTCCTGCTTTTCGCTTTCGGAATGAGTCAAAATCCCAAGGAAAAGGTGTTTGTTCGATTTGGTGAAGGAATTCAATTTTTGAATTTGGAATTTCTATCTGTTTCCCCCCATTCCGAACCCGATTCTCCTTCTATATATTTTGCTTGTTGTTCACTGTTAAAGAGAGATTTTTTGGGGGGAGATTTTCGATTGGAGGAGAAAAAAGAGGTTAAAAAGAAAGGTTGAAAAATAGAGTTTGATAGAGATATACTCAGGTAGAAAATACTAAAAATTAGCCGGCACTAGAGAGGGAGAAACATACTTGATTTTTGCCCAGCCTTTGCTATCGCTGGTTTTGGCCTATCCATCCAAGTTCTCAAAATCGCTTTTAGTGGTGTCGGAAGAGCTCGTCTTGCTCTTTGCTGTCCAGTTTGCTGCACCTAAGAAGGTAAACCTCATTCCTGTTCGTGTCATACATTTTTTTTTTAAAAAAAAAGAAAAAGATGTAGGTTGTTCATTGCTCGAGAGTTGTAAGTTGCTTAAAATGTTGAAATTTGAAAACATCTGGACTTGTTGTCAACTGCAAGATCAGTAATGTATCAGTATCTTGTTTATCTATTTTTCTTTAGTTCATTTGGTTGGAAGTCTCGATGACTCTTTGTATGATTCTAAGTTGTTTTTCCTTGCTATCTTCTCATGGTTTCATTGTTAATCTCGTTGGTTGGCTGTGGTTAGTGTGATCATGAAATTTCTGGGTCTAGAATGTTCTTTCTCTCAATCTGTTATACAGTGCTTGTTTCACTCGTTTTGCCAGCATGAATCATATAGGTTGCGTAGTTTAACATCTTTTTCGTATGGTGTTTATTAGGACTGTATTCATTTTAATAGTATGATTCGTATGTTAGTCATTTACAGCTTTAAAATCTCATTCATAATAGCGTTAATTGCATAGGCTTCATCATCTTTCATGTTGAGTCAATTCGTCTCAAGTCCATCTTAGTTTAACTAAGTTAAAAATGAACTAATAACGGTTGGAAGGTCAACTTGAGTCAGTGTGTTTTTCCCCCTTTTTCTGCCATTCCGAGCTGCTTTGATTGTATTCCTTTCCCCCCAATTCCGTCATGCATCTTGCTAAGTTTTGAAGCTTTAATCGATTGTAAAAATAAAGAAGTAAATAAATTTTGGTTGTCCTACATTTTTAGCAAAGCAGTAGCTTAACTTTCGCTTGTAGTCGTGACTTGTATGTCAGCCTTAATCAAAATCTGATCTATTTTTGCCCTTACAGTGTTGTTGGACCATGAATTTGTTCTTGTTAAGTTTTTACTTTTCTTCCAACAATAGTATTAAATAGAGGACATTTCCTCTAGCTTGCTTTTGCCCAAATTGATGATCGTTTTCTCGTCCTTGTCCCACAATTGTGCATGCCTCTTTTCCATGTGACCACTGTCCCCTAATCCTTTTTTTTACTTTATTTATTTTATTTGTTTATCACCCTCATTTAAATATTATCTAAGTGAGGATTCTTTAAATATTTTGTGCATTCCTTTGTCATTCTTGTATAATCATGGTATAGTAAACCAAGCATATGCATTTTTGCCTTATTCCTACTTTTATGTCTTGGGTTGCATTATATAGATTTAAAGTATACCCTATTATTAATTTTTATCTTGTTTCATTCTTTTCTATGTATAAACCGGCTCCTCCCGAGCCCTCATGGACTCTATCTCTTCTCCTCGCATTTTCCTATCGAGTCCTAAGAAGCCGACGAACAGGTTGCAGGAAGTAAATGGGATGGAAGTAAATTTCTGATGTCCGAAAAGGCCGGAAAAGGGACTGTATACCTGCTATATACAGCCTTTATACACTGATATACGGGTCTAGTTCAACAAATATGGGTTTAAAAATGGAAATACAGGTTGCAGGGGTCAAAATGGGTTGTATACATTTGGTATACGGTTCAAAATACAGGAAATGGGGCTGATATACGAGTTGTATGCACTGGTATACGACTTGCGTATACAAAAATGGGAACTGGTTTCAAATCAGCAGCTCTGGCCCGAATTTGATTATTTCCTTTCCTTCTCTTATTTATTTTATTGCATTTGACTAACACTTCGTTTATCTTATGGTTCAATTTAATTAAATCCCCCAAGGTCATGTCATTTTATTTTTTTTCAAATTAAAGTATATTTATTACTTAGCTTGGTTCTTATTTCAATATTAGTCTTGTCACCTAAGTCGCTCCCCCTTAGGAAAATTCCCCTTCAATTTTATCCCCTTAAGATAATTATAAAATAATAATAAATTTAAAATAAAATGTGTGTGTATATATACATATATCTACCTATATATAAATAAATAATAATGATAATAACAAAAAAAAAAAAAAAAAAAAGTGAAGTTCTTTTACTTTGTTAAAACCTTCAAAATTAGTCAAAGACGTGAGTTCTTTATTTAGTTAAACTCTAAAGGTAATTAGTTAAAATAAATGAATTCTTTTATTTAAGTTAAAATTTCAAAATTAGTCAAAATTATTTTAGTCAAATCGCTGGTCAACCGCAAGTTAGCGGACATTTCGAGGGCCTAACACCTTCTCGGAATGTACATTGAACTTCGAACCCTTTTATTTTCAATTGATTTTATCTGTTTAAGTCTTTTGAAAACCTTATATTTTTTCTTGATTTTTTACTAAAAATTAAGTGGCGACTCTGTTCTTTTGGAAATTCGATTTCTCTTAAACCATAAGTTTAATCGATTTTTTGAAAACTAAGTCATTTTTCTTTTATATATATTTTTGAGTAAAACATGATGCAGAATGCGGAAGTTGCAAACAAACAGGTCATGTTACAAAAGTGTGCAAGTTCAAAGACACTCAAGATAAATCACAAGCATTATTAGTAGAAGAAGAATGTGAGAATGAATTCTATTAGAAGATATTTTTGAAGAATAATTAAGTGTTCAAACTCAAGTTAGATATACCAACTTGAGTTTGAGGGGGAATGTTGAAATTTGGTAGAATCTTTTTTTACTTTTTCTTTTTAGTCTAAAAATATTTTATAGTATTTAATTTCCTTTCAAGTCTAGGGTTTACATTAATTGCAAAATATTTAGTTTTATTTTAGTTTAGTATCTAGAAGGATTCTTCTTTAAAAAGGATTCTCCTTTAAGAAGGATTCTCCTTAATTATTTATAAATAGGGATGTACTCTTCTATTTGAATCAATGCAAGAATCAATACAAAGAGTTATCATTCATTCTCTCTTTAATTTCTCTTTCTAGTTTCTTCCATTCCATAACAATTCCTATCGTGCTCATATTTAACTAGAACTAAAAATCATATTTCTATGGAAAAGGAAGAATAATGTGGATTTTTTTGATTTTCCAGAAAAAACTAGGTTTTCTAGTCCTTTTTGGATTGGGAAGAAATCTATACAAATAGATATTCTCCTAACCTAGAAAATAGATGAAGAAGGTTTCTATTCATACTTGCCCACCCAAGTATTGAGAGAGTTCGGATGTGAACTTGTGATCATGTGTAGAAGACCATATTTGTTGTCTATCTTGTCGATTTGCTTGAAGGTCTGTCTAACTTGTGGATTCGCTTGAAGGTCGATGCTCACGCTTCAAGAGGTAATTCTTGAATTAAATTTCAGCAAGTTTATGTGTTCTAGCATAATTGTATAAGTTCTAGCATAAACGTTTTGATTATCTATTATTCATGTAAGCAGTATAATTCTGATATGTTTCCATTGTGCATATAGTTTTCCAACATGTTTGTGTTGAAATCTAGCTAAATACTGAAGAAAACACTGTATTTTAAACTCATGAAACCTTCCTAAAATTCTGTCATTCATTATGAACTTTGATCTCGATTTGAATATTTGATTTTCAGATTTGTTGCCTATTTAAATCTTGCCTCGAAGTTTTTGAATCTAAGTGTTAAAATCAGTTGGGTGATTTTCTCTCTCCGTTCAACAACAATTATTCACTATTGATTTGACATAAGCATTAAGAAGAGCAAATGATACAATTAATGTTATCTAATCACCCTTATTAAATATAAGTCATCTAAAGCACTAAAAAATAAATAGTATTTAATAGCAAACATAAAATAAATACAAAATTATAAATTATTAATTAATTTTATAAATTGGACAAATATTATTGGACATTTCAAAATAGTATAGTGGACAAATAAAGATGAACGAAGGTCGGAGGGAGTACTATTTTAAAGCTGACAGCATGAATAACTATCAAATTAATGCTCAAAATTAACATAAAGAGAGAAGATCAAAACTCCATGGAAGCCATTAATGAAGCTTTGAAGCATCACGTTCAAACAAGACTCAATTCAGTTGAATACCGAGTATAGAATTTTTAGTTGGATACCGAATTATGTGTTGAACTTGAGGTTTTAATTAGGCTTGATTTAAAATAAGTTGATAAAAGTTGATATGTAATTAATGAATCCATTAATATTATTTAGGGATGGAGTCGTTAGAAATGAAAGATCTTTTGAATCAAAAGAGTGATGTCGAATGTATTTGGGGTCGAAAGGTGGATGGAGGATAAAAAAATTTACCTGTTCGAATAGTTGAGGGCCATTTAAGCCTTTTTCGGAAAAAAATTAATTTCCTAATTTTAAGGATACAATAATGTGAAATTATAAAATAAAAATAATTTTTTTTAAAAAAAAAGACATCCTCTCCCCTATTTTTGGTCAGGTAAAATACATTAATAAAAAATTTGGCTACGTAGTGCCAAATCTTTTTGGCCTAAAATTTGCTTCAACACTTGGGGTTAACATATGGCAATTCTATATAGGATTTATACCTATGTGTCAACTTTCCCTTAGTTTATGTCAATAGTGCTAATATTGCTATGAGAACCGTGCTTATACCAATGATAAGAAAGAATATCTAAGTATGATCACCAAGCTTACTTAACATGAAAGTGTAAAACTAATTTTTTATCTTAATTCGTGAACTTCGAACCCCCAATCTAAAGTTATGCCCTTGATAACCTCAAGAGAAAATATCGTTTGTGTCAGGGATAGAGGAAATATTTATTCGATATGTCTCTACCTCTCTTGACGCTCACCATTGCCAACATCTCACACCTCTTCAATATTAGACATTTTAGCATCTACACTTCTCTTCTTCACGTGTCCAAAATTCCATTTTAATATCGTTTTCCTTATCTTGTCCGATCCCAATTAACTATTCATTTCTAATCTTATATCTCCTAGTATTTCATACATCCACCTCAACGTTCTCATCTTTACAACTTAATTTTATCTTCAGAATATGTGATTTCTTGACTAGCCTATACTCCATCGCATACAATATAATTTGTCTAACAATCACTATAGAACTTAATTACCTTTAAATTTTGATGATATCTTCTTATCACACAAAACCAAATTTCAAGAACCTCACTTTATTTATTAAACTTTGTACAAAGTCAAATACCATAAATAAAATGAACGAAGAAGTAATAATCTACTTTTTTAAAAAGTCAATATTGACCACTTGGACAGAAACAACTTGCTCAAGCATCGTGTTTTCTGCCGTAGACAGTGTCATATACTCTTTCTGTCCTTAATTACTTGTCAACTTTTAAATTTACACACCTATTGAGAAAACAATTAATAACATAGTGAGTTTATCATTTTACCCCTATTAATTATAAAGTAGATGAAACATTCAACGTTTTTCAAAGTAATTAATTATTTAATTGAGGGTATAATAGATGAAAAAAATTGTTCTTTCTTGATTTGTCAAAATAGACAAGTAATTAGAACAACTATAAAAGAGAAAGTGGACAAGTAATTAAGGACATAAGGAGTATGTATTCTAAGTTTGGCTACAAAACATGAGCAATCGAAAAAAAACAAACTAAAACTGATATTCGAATCCAGCACACTACATATGCATCTTGTGACTTGAAATGCGTTTAGGTTTGTCCTTTTCTTTCTTTTGTTGGTATTAATAAGTTCAATAAATCTGCAGTCTTGTTATAGATTTATTTATTAAAAAAAAAGAAGGGTATCCATCCTTTTTTATATTGTGTTTTTTATTTTAAAAAATGATGTTAACCAGTTATTTCTAGTAACGAAAGTATCCATGGACGTAGCCTAGTCCCTAGTCTAGTACATAAATATTCATCCACGCACTATAGTAAATGTTAGGTTTTATCCATTTGAAAAATTTTAATAGCTCGATTAATTGGTTATCTGAACTTTCATCTTGTTGATGAGGGTTTGATTCTCACTTTGTAATCCCCTTTCCAATTTAAATTTCCCTTAGTCCATTTTTTAAAAATATGGATATCTTGAAACTAGCTAATCCATTTCCCAATATATATGGTCCGAATGCATACTTGGTGGTTCATATATTTGAGACCATTCCAGTATTTATTACAAGATCCAGATCAACCAGTTGTTACAATCGGTTGAGCATGACTAACTACTCACTGATCTATGCAAAAGTTTGGTGATATCTATAATGTTTATTGTCTCAATGTTTATTATACCATTTGATTTGACATGATGCAAAGATATTTGATTGTGGGTGTGTTTGCAACATATTTTGATGATATGAAAAATGACTCTAACTAGAAAATAAATATGAAAAAATAAAATTTTATTAATAAATAATTTGGGTACAATTTTGTTTATTTTATTATTTTTGTGATTCGAGAATTGAAGCAATGTGTTTATCGACTAGGATAACGTAGATCTCCATTAAGAGAGTATTTTAGATCTTCTTAAAGTATTTTATTTGTCAAGAAGAATCTGATTACATTTTAATATTTTTTGTGAATATTATTACATAAGTTTATAGAATTTAGGAGATGTCTTTTCAAGTTAATATATTACTCTCTATATATTACCTTCAATCTCTCTTTAACATTTGTTGATTTTAAGTAAGATCTTATAAATTTTAATTTTTTTATAAAAACATATTCTTTTCATCGAGACAATTTTTTTTAGAAATTGTAATCATTATACTATTCTTGTGCGAGACATACGTGAGGCAGTCTAAATGGTTAGCACCATCGTCCTATCGAAATCGCTTTCAAAACACAATTTTCGTTTTGATAACTTTATTGCTACTTACTTTAACTCCATTTTATTTAGGGAAAGGAGTCTGATATATCCCTCGTTATGAAAATGGTTCATATATATCTCTATTATTATATAAACGGCTTACATATACCTTTTTCTTCTAATGGAAGTGAAAAAATTAATTTTAATTTAATCTTTTAATTATTTTTTTGAAAAAAATATAATCCATATGGAGTATATTTGATCCTCCTCACACATTTTTTTTTTGACTTTTTTGTCTAACGACTAATTTAAATTTATTATTTTGATGGTCAAATTTGTTTATGTTTCACTAGTTTTCTCGTAAAATTTATTATAGATGCCCCATTTTTAAAATTTTATGTTTACAAATACAAAAACTGAATTACAATACAACCGCAAAAAAATCATTATTAAATTTTTTCTTTACACTAAAGAATGAAGTTAAAAAAAGGAATAAGAAACTCGAATAATGATAATCAAAGAAGTCAAAAAATATTTTTTTGTATGGAAAAAATTAAAATATACCTTGAACTTTGTTAGAAGGATCTTATATAAACCCCTACATGAGTATTTCTAAAATTTAAAGTTAAAAAAATAAATTTAAAACTAATTTTTTCACATCCGTTAGGTGAAGGGTATATGTGAGCTCCTTTTGTAACGGTAAGGGTATATGTAAGTCATTTGTATAACGGTAAGGGTATATATGAGTCATTTTCATAATGAGGGATATATATCAGCTCTAAATGACGAGAGGTATATCACATCTTTTTCTCTTTTATTTATGTTCCGCATCAATATTGTACGTATTACTTTTGCCCGTGCTTCATTGGCTTTACCCGAAAGCCCGAATTATGGAATATCTATAAGAGGTGGCTGTGCATTGTGCAGTGTCGTTTACTGCCTCTCAGTAACAACCAAAAAATGTTCAACTTTATAAGTCTACAATCACTCCATCGGCCCCAGAGATTATTACTTTAATTTCATGTACAATTCGGCTTCTGAAGCAATGACAGTAAATAAATACATTCGGACTTGGCATAAACATTATTTTAATTTACGTGTTTGGCATAAAAATAAAATTAGATCCGTACGCCTAAAAAAAGAAAGCTACAACAAAGATATACATAGTGCAGACTAGTGCATACAAAATTATTGGTTTGGTTACTGTCACGAGTTCCAAGATTAATTATTATGCAAACAAAATCTTTTTGGGTTTTTTTACTATAAGTATCGAAAGCAAAGAAGTATCTCTAACACTATCGTTATTGTTTGGAATTTGGATGGTCTGTCTTATTAACTCTTATCAATACCCATTGTTCATTGACACGCAAATTAGAGTAAGATGACTTCCTTCAATAATAATGCAAGTGATAAAGAAGCTCAACACTCGTGCTTTCAAGAATGGATGGAGCTCCAACAACAAGACCTCTTGGAGCTCCTCCACAATTCCGACTCCTCCTCCTCCTCCTCCTCCTCGTCCAGCACTTCTAACACCAGCGCCAGCAGCGACTTCAATCTAAAACAACTCATTGAGAAATCCATCAAACACTTTCAAGAATACATTGACACCCGCAGACATTTAGCACGTAGTGATGTCACTGCCTACCTTGCACCTACTTGGTGCACCACGTTAGAAAGCTCCATGCTTTGGATCTCCGGATGCAGGCCTTCCAGTTACATCCGTCTCCTTTATGCGATGAGTGGCAAAGAATTTGAATCCCATCTCTCCAACTATCTCCAAGGCAATAGATCCGGACACCTAAGCGGGCTCTTGACCGTGCAGCTGAATTCAGTGGATGAGTTACAGAGGAAGACGATAAGGCAAGAAGATCAGTTGTCAAATAAACTTGCCAGCTTGCAGGAGGAGATGGCTGATCAGCCATTCGCCATTATCGCCAATGAAGTGGGAAATCTGGGTGAAATATGTCGTGAAGCAACGGAGGCCCTTGATAGACATGCTAAGTTTTTGATGAATGTTGTAGAAGAAGCTGATAAGCTGAGGATGGAGACTTTGAAGGAGCTGGTGATCAACATACTGAGTCCACTTCAAGCTGTGGATTTTCTCATAGCTAGCAAGAAGCTCCATCTTTGTGTCAATGCTTGGGGTAAAACAAGAGATCATCAGCATGGGAGGAACAGAGAAACAACACAAGAGAGGAACACATGTCCAAATTTATCTTGTCTTGAAAATTAAAACAAGGGAGTTAAACCGCTTATGTACATATATGGAATAAATGTTTAGTTGTTACTAAGTCGGCATTATTTTTACCACCTTTGTAACTTCTTTCAATCTTTTTATGTTTTAGTGTGACTACCAATGAAGCTTAAAAAGACGTTGATCTACAATAATAACTTTCTTAACATGCAAATCTTAAAATAGAGAGAAAAGTAGTTTCTTTGAAGGGGGTAATAACAATAATCAACTAACCACACTTGGGGCCTATTTGGATTGGCTTTTGGCTTATGACTTATAAGCCAAAAGCCATAAGTTAAGATTTCTAACTTATGGCTTATTTTTATTATTTTGACTTTAAAATAAGTGCTTATAAGCACTTTTTAACTTTACCCAAACACTTCAAAACTGCTTAAAAACTATTTTGGCTTAAAAGCACCTAAAATAAGTCGATCCAAACGGGCACTTAACCTTCAATTAATCAAATTCGATGATTTTGACCCAATCACTAACAGAAGTCCAAAACAGTAACAAAAATTTTAATCCTATGAAGGGCAAAACTGGGTATTACGTGTCACAACGCCTAGATGAAAACATAAATCACTAAGGAGGTAGGAAAGGATCCAGGTTGCCTGAGGCCCTGAGAGCCAGGATGCTTGCTCTTCAAGATGAAGTAAACATGGTCATGGGCCAATATCTCGGTGTTGTTGAAGGTATGAATGAATACTTCACCCTAATTGGTTGGGGGTGAGCAGGAGCTTAGTAGTTGCTTAGTCGTTCAAAAGTCGGACATTTTTGAAATCCACATTCCCCAAGGTGGGGATAAACTTGAAACACTTGCACATTTTCAAAAATTGTCGAGAATAAAGAAAACAATATGACAAGACAAGGAGTAGCAGAAACAAAATTGTTCATCTTTCCATACATGTATATTTGTATACAGAATTCATATATCTACTGAAACTACAAAAAAAAATTCTTTTACACCATTAGTGCACTCTTACTGATCCAAACTATTGTCCACTATCTTTTGTAAGTTACAAACTCATTCACACTGGACTCACTTGCTTTCACTTAGGCATTTAAGTGTTCTAAATAATAATTTTTACACTGTTAGTGGATAATACTTAAAAACTCTATCCTATACTCTTTCGGAGATCGATCGTAGTAACAATTTCTTCTACTCGGTAGATATACTCGAAGAAATCCAAATATGTATGTATGAATGCAGTATTAGTTTAAATTGGTATTGAATATGTCTCTTCATGCTCCCTATATCCTAAAGCACAGTTTTAACAAAATAGCTTCGCTTCAGTTCCTATATATATATCTATAACCAGAAAACAAACTACAATATGTGTATATGCAACTCAGAGAGTATTGTTTTTCAGTAGTAATTGAAATTGAATGAATTATTTTTGACATAAATCAAAATAAAGTAATATATCGAATTAGTGTACGGATTAATTAGCAAGAAGCATACCTGTTGCGAATGAGGGGAGAGAAAGAGTTGTAACAATGGCAGTCCGCAGCAGCATTGGGAAAAAGTTTTACCAATTGTGAGAAAATAGAGAAAGCCCTCAGATTCCGAGAAGGGATTTGAGGAAGAACGGGTTGGGGATTTTGGGTTGGGCTTCCGGGTCGGTCCTTTTTTCTATTTTCATTTTCTATTCTTCTTTTCTCCCCGTTTATAAATACCTCAAATGTGCAAAACTTACCACCAGTGTTTTAAAAAACTCTGTTGGGACTCGCTTCAGGGCTCACTAGGGGTGTGCATCGGTCGATTCGGTTCGATTTTATGAATTATCGATTCAGTTTATCGGTTTTCAGTTTTTAAATACACTAAATCAATAACGAACCAATAAGATAATTTTTTATCGGTTTTCGATTTATCAGTTTTGGTCCTTATCGGTTCAGTTTTTCAGTTTCTCTAATAAACTTGACACGACAAGACAATAATGTAACTTTACAAAAGCTCATAAAATAGAAATAATAATAACAAACTTGAAAAGAACTATACATGTGTAACACAAAGAGAAATAAAGAGGAATATGATTCTTACTTTAGGTTTTGACGATTTGTATAATGTAAAGTTAATTATGAACTCAAAGTCACAGCGAAATATGAATTGATAGCTAAATGACAAGGACATAACTATTAAGATATTGAAATTAATATTTATTAATATGTATGTATATGTAAAAGTATTAAATTACTATAGTCTTAACTCTTAATGGGCTATCGGTTTACCCAATAACCCAATATTGAAAACCAATACCGAACCGATAACCCAATAATTTTTTTTATAAAATCATTAGAAACAGTTAACGGCCAATAACCCAATAGCAATAAACCAATAACACCTTTTTTGGTTCGGTTTTTGCACACCCCTAGGGCTCGCCCTAGGGCGGGACTCTGACAAAACGCCTCGAGACTCAAGTGTGGGGCTTAGTTCTCTAAGACTAACTCCCTAAGCGTCTGATTGTACGCCCTAAGCACGTTCAACGCCCAATGCTCGAGGCTCGCCTAACAGATCTTACACAAATTATGTGTTAAAATATTTAGTTAACATTGTTGACCCTCATAATTCTTGAATAATTGAATGATACTTAATAATTTTTAATCTATTGAGATAAGAAGATTGAGAATAACTCAAATAACAAGTTTTCGTATCGTATCTTTCCTATTTGGCAACACTGTGAAAGTAATTATATATTCCGTAATATTTCTTTTAAAAATACGTCACGAAATTTACTTTTTCACTTATCATCGGTCTTCATGATTTTTTCATATGTCTCAAAATTATCATACTTTATTTAGCCATATGAAAGTAATTTTATTTATAATGGAGTGATGTTTTTATCATAATACTAGGAAGGTTATTAATTATTTTCGAGTAAAGACATAAAGTCCCCACTGAAGTTGTCCCATATTTTTATAAAGGCACCTTAACTTTGGAAGTGTCCTATCACCCCACAGAACTTTTTGATATCTTTGTAAATGGGCCATTTTGACTCATTCCCTCGTCTGGGTGGTCGCGCGTGATGCTCACTCTTTTCAACCCGTTCAGTCCGACCCGATTCTTTACTAAAGTAGAAAAGTCTTTTTTTCTTTGTTATTTCTCAGCTTTCCAAATTCTTCACATTTTCTTGTCTCTCTATCAAGGAACTCGAGAACAAGAGGAAGGAGAGAGCGCAGGTAGCATACGAGAGGAGAAAGCAGACTTAGAGTTAAGGCTGAGAAAGTTGC
>JAJOOO010008208.1:0-15332 GCA_029582685.1 Solanum piurae | reverse complement strand
AACCGTTTATCATATTCTTTAAAAATGTAAAATTTGATGGTCCTTCTTTTCATTACTCCCCATAATTCTTTATCATCATAACCCCTAAAATAATTAATAGTCGTGACATTATTTCGGTATTCATATTGTAGTAAACCTTTTAACTTATTATATTTTTGATACGTACTTCTTATATTTATGTTTTAGTTTGACTTGATTAATAAAATGAAGATTATTGAATGACGATCGGCATATGGAAATAATGTTGACAAGAGCTCAAAAAATTGTGCATTAATTTCATATTTTTTTATTTATTTTTTAATGATTAAGATTATTATATGTTCTCTATAATTTTCTTTGTATTATATACAAATTTTTTATTGTCGCAAGTTTATAATTTCTTTTGATTCAAAATGACAACTTATGAATTTGTTAGAAGTCATATAACTACTAACCAACCATTTTTCTTTAAAAGTATCTTTTCTATCTATATTTTATTTTATTTAATCGCGCGAAGCGCGAATAAGTTCACTAGTTAAAAATAAATTTGTGAACAAATGTTAGACTCATGCGAACTTTTTGCCATATATATTAGACCTAATTAACTGATTGCATTTAAACAATTATTTTACATCTTAAGAGGAAAACGTTTTAAATCATTTACTACATATTATGTCGAATTTTGTGTTTAACATGTTGTGTCCATTAAGATGATGTGATTGCTCAAATTGTTTTTCTTTGGATCAAAATTGAACCAAAATTGCAAGAAAAAAACTGCATATATATCAACAACCAAAATTAGTCACAAAATCCATAAAAAAAAATTGCATTAATACAACAAAATTCAAATAATGCGGAAACAACTTTTTTAGCTCTAAAATCTGAATAAGATCTACGTATACTTAACCCTTTTAGATCTCACTTCGTAAGATTATTATACTGTGCACATTATTATAAATTAGTAAAATTATCCGCGGTTTGAGCGGAAATTTAATATGACGGAATTTATAAAATAATACTTAAAACCTATCAGTCATTGAAATTAAAACACTATATTATCTTACATACAAGATTACGTAGTAACGAACATTAATAATGTAAAGGAAATAGATAATTATAACATCTTATCATTTATCCTTCAATCAATCATCTTTAATTTGATTTTATAATTTATCATTTTCCCCAGGAAGTGTTACTATTTGATATTTTTGGGAAATCAAATAAACATCAACCTAAGATATTAAATTTTCTAATAAATAAATAATCATTGGTGAAAGGATAAATAAATTTTAAAAGGTTGAAAAAAATGAAAAAATATTCAATTTTATCGTGTAGAAAGTTCAGTCGTACCTTTTGCTTCACATATATCATTTTAAAGTTCCTCATTTAAATGTATCATAAGTAATTATTACAATGAAAAATTAAAGGGAGAATGCATCATATTTGACAATAATTCAACTTATTATATATACTTGAAAGGGAAAAATATTACACAAAATTATTCAGTTTGTTTGGGTGTTTTAAAAAAATAAACATACCAGAGTGATGAAATTAAAAGTGAAACTACACTTCTATTTCAATCACAG
The DNA here is from genome assembly GCA_029582685.1 of Solanum piurae. Classification (NCBI taxonomy): domain Eukaryota; kingdom Viridiplantae; phylum Streptophyta; class Magnoliopsida; order Solanales; family Solanaceae; genus Solanum; species Solanum piurae. The sequence continues at coordinate 13,767 of JAJOOO010008208.1, read as the reverse complement.
TGTCTAGAAACACATCTATTACTTCAAGAAAAGTATTTACAACTTGCAGTAAACTTGAGAAATTGTCCATACTTTATATTGAATATTAGCAACAAATCTATTGTGTAGTTATCTATGTCTTTGGGATTAAAAGACACTTCAATCTAGTCATATTCCTCTATGGGTTATCCGGCATATCCTTGAACCCATGTCAAAAGTCTATTAAGTCTATCTTCTTTTCCTAGTTCACTTCGCACATCAAGGTGAGATAAAACTTTTAAGGTATTTATGTTCTTACAATGACATACCAAATTTGAATTTTGTCTTCAAGATATGGTAGTGTAGATCTTTAAGGAATTTTTTTTTATTGTACCTTCAACAATTTCAGTAGAGAAAACTTTTGTGAATGCTCAATTAGCGTGTATTATTTAATCTGTACTAACAAATACTTATAACAATAATTTTTCAGAAACATAAACAGCAAAGTTTAAAACATGTACTCAAAAACAATAATTAATATCATAAGTATAAATTAATGATTGTAAAAATAAACAAACCAGGATCTGTAATAATAGAATGAAACAGAAAGGAAAAAATCGAGCCCACTGAATATACAGTGTCTCCTTAATGAAATTATTCCCCTCTAGTACCCGAGGTTTAAAGGAATAAATTCTCTCATGATAGAACGATTATATTCATCATTGTATTGATACACAAATAATGGTATTAGTGAGCCATTGAACTGGAGCAAAGTACACTAATATTTAATTGTGCAGAAGAAAAAGAAGTTCAGAATTTTTGTTGTTTTAAAATCAGAGGAAATCCCTCATTTATAGACAACAAAAGGTAGTATGAACAAATGCTTATTGTGCCACATTGGAAAGATCACAACTCTTTAGAAAAGGTACAACCCTTCGGAAATGTGACAACCTTTCATAAAAGTCACAATTTTCATAAAAGTCGCAACTCTTCATCAAAATCATAAGTTTTCATAAATATAACAAGTTTTCATTAAAGGGTAAGACTAGTTTTGGAATTAAATAAATTTAAAAGAAAATCCTGACTTGTGGCGGCGCCACGTAGGCGGACCTAAAATTCTCTATTATATAAATATATGATAATATAAAAAAATTAAATTCAAAAAATAATATGATTCTTGCATCGTTAGGATAATAGAACTATAGCGTAACTTAGGTGTGTAACTTATAACTTTATATCTTATGATAAAGTTATAAAAGTTGCTTTATGTATATTTTTTTTTGTTTTATTGTAAATAAATTTCAATTTTTTTTTTTTTTTTTTTTTTTCTATTTTTTTTTCCAAGTACAACACCCCTAAATGAAACCTACTCTTTGCTTATTGGCTGTTTTTCTTCCATACTTTTCTTCACTGCCACTTTCTTCCTCTGCCTCCATTTGTAGAATCAACTTTTCTTGAAGATTTATCAATCTTTTGTAAAGTAATCCTACTGGATGGCTCAAGTTCAAGCGATTTCTTCATGTTCTTCTGTCAATCTTCTGTTCAGGGGCTCTGTAAAAAGTATAAATTTTTCACTTTTTTGGGTGTTTGTGTTGTCAGAAATGGTTTTAATCTTGTAAAGATTGATTTTTGGACCGATTTTTTATGACCCTTTTGTAAATGCAGGTTCACCTAGGATTCAGGATAATTTTTGGTGTTCAAAAAAGCTGGATTCTTTGCAAGAGGTTCTTGATATATACCCTTTAATTTATTTTATATGTTTCATTGTTTTTAGTTGAAATTTATGCTGATGGGGTTTGTTTGTTTGTGTTTAATTCTGTTGTGTTATTGCAGCTTGGTGTAAAAGCTAGTGAATTTAATGGTGTTGCTATTGCTCATAGCAGTTCTAGCTTTGCTTCCCCTTGTGCCACTCATGGTAGTTTCCAGTTTCTACTAGCTTGTTATTTGTTTTTTTGTCCAACCTGCTTTAAAGAAAATCTTTTCTTGAGCCGAGTTTCTATCGGAAATAGCCTCTAGTGGGTAGTGATAAGGTTTGCGTACACCCTACCCTCCCTAGACCCCACTTGCGGGATCACACTGGACTTGTTGTTGTTGTTATTTGTTATTTTAATAGATTATATAGGTCTGAAATACGTCCATTCATGTGCGAGCTTGATTCTTTTTCTTGTCTTGGTTCTAGCTTGTGGAATATATTTTTGTTAAATGGTTGGTGGTGATTGGTGACTTGAGGTTTAAGGTCAGATGATCATATTATTTACAGTTTTTAATGCTTTATCAGTTTCTGATGTGTCTAAATGCTTTGTGGCAGTGGGTTTGTGTTGGTATTATTGCTATTCTGAAGCAGTTTTCTTTGAGAAAAATCTTATCTTTATAGGGGAATACATTTTGTCTTCATTCATGTTCTTGTGTAGTTGAAATGATTTTTGTTCTATACGAAATATCATATTGACTTCCAAGCACACATCTTTTCCCAGTCAAGAATCATGATTAAGTCAAGCTAAATTAGATGCTCATGCGTGTAATTTTAGTGATTTTTGTTCTAACATGTTGGCCTATGGTCTTTATTAGCATTCAAATGTCTCTGTATACACCTATATTAGCATTTGATGTCTCTATATATAGTAGAATATAAGGAGCCCATACAAAGAACCTAATTAGCATTGTGGAAATGTTTTCCATGAGAAATATTTTCCTCATTTTTTTTGATGTTTGGTTGGATATGAAGTTGGAGGAATGTGATTATGGTGGAGGCTGGGGGCTGGGATGGGGGTTGGGAATATTGTTCGTTGATCATACGCAGGGTAGAGAAATGTAGGTAGGAGCAGGATTTGAGTGGAAAATGACTTTCCTTGGTGGACTTTAGCTGTTTTTCCTCTTATTAAAGAAAATATTTTCCGCAGCTTCAGCAACCAAATATTGGAAAATCAAGGAAAATGGTTTTATTGGAAAACATTTTACATAATGCAAAAATTGAGGCCACTATGTCGTTGTACCCTTTTCGTTTTAAAAATGCTCATGGCATGTCCAACAACCTGTTTTCAGTTTTTAATATTGCTAGACAGCTTTGAATGGGGTAGAAAGTTGATCTTTTTCTTCAGATACTGCAGAAAATGACTGTCGAACTTGACCATGAGATTTATTTGTTCATCCATAGGAACTTCATTGTGCAACCCATTAGGGGCGCCATCAAAGTACCTACCTGATTGACTTTGACAATTTTAGTCGCCGATTTTCAGTGTATAGGGTAATGATGAAAAATTACCTGAATATTGCAGCTATCCAGGCAGTCTTGGGCAATGACAAAGCAACAACAAGCTCCACTGTTATTTTGGAAAAACCTCTTCGCAAAAAATTGAACAAAGTGGTTCTTGCTTATAGTGGTGGCTTGGATACTTCAGTTATTGTACCTTGGCTAAGGTAGCTCCTTTCTGTTCTATTGAATTTTCTTTTACAGTATTTTTGGCCTAGGATATGGTCCTTCTGTTGTGTCATGTGTTAAACTGTAACTCTCCAAATATATGGTGGGTTGGCCTCAAATGTTGGTTACCACTTTCAGCAGTATGTGTTAGTTCTGGAGAAGTTGCTAGAAATTTATCTTGTATGTCAGTTTTACAAGATGGAAACTCTGTAACCTTGATCTGTTTGCAACGTATATCTGATTCCGAACTACATGTAGAAAGAGAAAAGCCTGTCAAAATATAAGAACACTATACTGTTTGTGTATGGAAAAAGGTTTTAGGGAATGAAAATAGCTTCAGCTTACAGATTATTACTATTTGACCTTATTTTTTTCTTTTCAAAAGAAAATAATTTTGATAGGTTATTGGGAAGGTATCCAAGTAATCCACAAAAGTTAAATATAAAAATCCATGATAACCAAAATGACAAAATAAGTTTCCAGAATAAGTGAACAATTATGTTGCATGGTATGTATGCCATGTTTTCATTCCTTCATCTATTTCTTAGTGTTCTTTTTCATTTTGCAGGGAGAACTATGGCTGTGAAGTTGTCTGTTTCACTGCAGATGTTGGCCAAGTATGTTTTTCTCTCTAGTCACTTATTGGTTCTTATGTTCTTGTTCAGCAAAAAAATATAGAATTATAGTGCATAAAATTTAACAGTCAAAGAAATAAGTTTCTTTTTGTAGGAACTCATATCTGAGATGAATTATTACTTTCTCAGGGGATTAAGGAATTGGAAGGCTTGGAGGCAAAGGCCAAGGCTAGTGGGGCTTGTCAATTAGTGGTGAAGGATTTGCAAGAAGAATTTGTGAAAGATTACATATTTCCTTGTCTGCGAGCTGGTGCTATCTATGAAAGGAAATACTTGCTTGGGACATCAATGGCCCGCCCAGTTATTGCTAAGGTGAACTGCAAATCTTAAATAATAAATTGAATCTTTTTTGGTCATTTTCCCCTTCCATGAACAACCCCAAACCTTCCCAGGAAAAGAGAGGAAAGAGTTTCTGTTGGAGAAGTTCATGTTTGTTTGCCAACTAAATAGAGGTTTAATACAAGTTTAGTCTTAATACCATTTTTGTCTCTGGTCAGTATGCATTTTTTGGTACCCAACCAAGGATAGTGGACAATTTTTGCTCTTATTAAGCAGGTTATGGAATTAAGTTCCTATATATTTGAATTATGTATAATTAGTTTGTATAGTACCCAAGTTTTGTCTCCTGACGGGAACTTTCTTCTGCATAGTTCATTTTTAAATCATAATTTTTCCTAAAACACAAGCTTAAAACAAAAGAATGTAAAAGGAGAAGAAGGAAAAGGGAGTTACAATCACACAGTCAATTAGACAAAATCACAGGCCCAACGGCTCTTTCCGTGAAAATTGAACTTGTGAGAGAATGATGTAGAGGGTCTTGATCGATGATTGTTGAGACAGATTGAACTTGTGCAAGGATTCTAGGTAATCATTCCAATAATTGGACTAAGCTTGTTATTATACATCTTAGGCAACTTCTCAAGGATATTAAATGTGGAGGATTTTGGAGAAATCCCAAGATTTGGTGCTTCACTGGGTGTAGGTAGGCAATTAACAAACCTAGTCAGTTAATGAAGGTGTCATATGCACCATATTTGTGCATGCATTAAAGAGAATCAAGATTCTGGAATATAGGCATTGTTTTGGAAAAAGTAATTTGTCTGTCTCTGAGCACTTATGGGGCTTCTTGCTGTCTCTCTGGTTGTTGTTTGCTTGGGAGACGTATACAGCACCCTAGATGAGTTTCCTCTGGTTGGGTTCAGGTTTGCCTCTCAAAATGCGACTTGACTGTATGAGAGGAAACATTACTTTTTGGGGGAATGTTATAGAAAGCTGGGGCTCTTTGCTGGCTCCTCCAAAATTGAGCTACACGGGTTCAACAAATTTTTTAGAGGATCCAAGCAACATAGCCTGGGAGACATATGCAGCACCCATGATGTGTTTTGTATATATCCTAGGTGTCTGCTACTAGTTTCTTTTCTTTCCCTATATTAAATGTGTTTTGTACATCAAGCATTAACATTTTCCAGAAAGATGAAACTGCTAGTAAAGTACTAGCACGGACATCTTCACTATGCGATCAGGGGGCCAAACTTTTCATGGTCATATATTATCCACTATAACTGTCCTACTAACAGTCTAGTTATGAAGCAGATATAACAATTGATTAAGTGAACATCCACGTTTTAGCATCGGTGCTTTCATTGCCTGAAATTCGGGTTGGACTCTGAAATTTAGCTGATAAACGCAGGCAATGGTTGATGTTGCCAGAGAGGTTGGAGCTGATGCTGTTTCTCATGGATGCACAGGAAAGGGAAATGATCAGGTATTATCCTGGATCTTCTTTTAACATTACTATGGCAATTTAACGGATCATCAACTATGCAGCATCATCTTAAACCTATTTTCCTGAGCCCATGGGACTGCTTAATGAACTCATCTTATTCAACTATGCTTCTTTACCACTACAGGTCCGTTTTGAGCTGACATTCTTTGCTCTGAATCCTGAACTCAGTGTTGTTGCCCCTTGGAGGGAATGGGAAATTACAGGAAGAGAAGATGCTATTGAATATGCTAAGAAGCACAATGTACCAGTTCCTGTGACCAAGAAATCTATCTATAGCAGAGACAGAAACTTGTGGCATCTTAGTCACGAGGTAATTATAGTTTGTGTTGATCTTGTGTAGCTTGTGATATTCATCTAGTATGCTGATCGTTCTATATCTACTGACTTGGTTGAGAAGTTGAAACTTTTTTCATCTCCTATTTGTTCTTGTTGAAATATCAAATTTTGTCTCAACTTCAGCTTCATGCTTTTTCTTTATTTCTGCTGTAACTTTTTTCTTTTTGCTAGGAATTTTGATGAAACCCACAGGCTCATCTTTCCTAGGACCAGTGGTATTTATAATGTGTAAAACAGAGTGCTATGAAGGGTACCAGTCTTAATTGAGATTTTTATAGGATTATCATAATCGGTAAATGAATCACATAGAAGATAAATCTCGACTCTTGATAAATTTTACTAATTTCTTTAGTAAACAAGGAATAAGAAACTAGAACATCAAAAATTAAGAAAATGTTATGACGTAGGCTCTGCCACTTGGGCGGAACTTAGACGGGCACCTCCAAAGTGCAATGGAGCCCACCAACTTAGGTCATGGGCCTTCCTGATTGCCCATCGACCCTATTCAGGTAAGTTTGAAGAAATATTGAAGTATGGCCATGTGGATAACTGATTATACCAAAAAACTCATTTCAAAATGGTATTTGAAGGGAGATATTCTGGAGGACCCTGCAAATGAGCCAATGAAGGATATGTATATGATGTCAGTTGACCCCCAAGATGCACCTGATCAACCTGAGTAAGAATCATTTTTTTCGATTTTCTCATTTATTGCAGTGATAAGATCTAATGCATTTCTTTCTCACTTTCAAAGCTACTTCTAACTGTGCAGGTATGTGAACATTGGGATTGTCGATGGTATTCCTGTTTCAGTAAATGGAAAGGAGCTCTCTCCAGCAACTCTTCTTTCTCAGCTAAATGAAATTGGCGGAAGACATGGAATTGGACGAATAGACATGGTTGAAAATCGGCTCGTTGGAATGAAGAGCCGTGGAGTATATGAAACCCCTGGGGGAACTATCCTTTTCTCAGCTGTGCAAGAACTTGAGTCTCTTACACTTGATCGTGAAACAATCCAAGTCAAGGATTCTCTGGCCCTCAAATATGCGGAATTAGTTTATGCTGGCAGGTGGTTTGATCCACTTCGCGAGTCAATGGATGCTTTCATGGAGAATATTACCAAGACTACAACTGGTTCAGTTACTCTCAAACTATACAAAGGATCAGTTTCAGTGACAGGTCGTCAAAGTCCTAATAGTTTGTACAGACAAGATATCTCATCATTTGAGAGTGGGGATATCTACAATCAAGCCGATGCTGCAGGATTCATTCGTCTGTATGGGCTTCCAATGAGGGTTAGGGCAATGCTTGAGAAGGGTCTTTAAATTTGTTTCATGTGCATTGATGGTTTAGTGTTGACAGTTCCATCAAAGGGTCAGTAGAATCTTGTTTTTTTCCATTTCGTAGCACTGTAGTTTTGTATGGCTCTGGAGGCTAGTTTATCGTTCAAATTGTCTTACAGAAATTTCCTCTAGTTCAATATATTTGGAAGTCCATTAAGAAAAATTGCCAAATCTTGCAGTTATGCTTTCCCCCTTCTGATTAATCTTATTTGTGTTTGATTACTAAATCTTGTTCGAGTAATTGACTAGTACAACAAAATGTGTTAAAACTGCTCCAGGGCTTTTTGTTCAGTGTTAAACAGGCAGTGCCTGATGTGTGGTTTAGGCGCTTGTCATGAGTTTGAATCTTGTCATTGTCATGGGCAAAAAACTGATATTAAATAGAGAAGGGTAGAGAGGCGGGCTTATCATCCATCGAGTTTCAAATCGTGTGTTAGCTGGACAAGAAGAAAAAATGCAGCAAGACTTGAACATGTATTAGTAAACACAAAATATTCTTAATGTTTACACTGTAACCATGGAATTGATATTGAGAAGCAACAATAATTTAATTTCAGAGCTAAACTTCTTGGCTTCTGATCAACATTAAGTAATTATTAGTCTAATTTTGGTTGACATGAATCTCATAGAGTATATGAACTGTTTGCACTTCAATTCATAGTCTTCTTCTGCCCCTTAGATGAAAAGCACCATCATCCAAAAGAAAAAAATTCCTGAGGGAAAAAAAGCAGTAAAGAATAAGAAACAGTTCACAACAATAACCACGTCTCAGTCCCAAGTAAGTTAGGGTCGGCAGTAAATCTTCTGAAAATACCATGCACCAATACCGTAACAACACTAGGAGGGGAAGCCTTTCAATTGACTTTCGATTCTTTCTTTAATAAATAAAACTCAGACGCATCTTATGCTACATGTGAGTGGTGGGAAGTGTTGATTTCTTCCATGTTTTTATTTATACATCTGATTTCAGAAGCAATAATGATGTAATCTTACAAAGTATGGTAGAGTGTACGTAGACCTTACTCTTATCTTGGAACTAGAGAGATTGTTTCCGACAGATCAAGGAAAAAAAACAATCCAAAGCAGTGTAAAAACAGAAACAATGGAAATGAAGAAGCAATGACAAAAAGTATAGACAACATGACAAATCATGTTGAATTTTTTTATCTTTTTAGGACAGAAACAGTAATGTAAAAGCACAATACAGTTGGCAAAGGTTTTCAACTAAAGAAGACTTTTTGGTCCAAAAAGTATAAAACTTTGGACAGAGGAAACTAGAAAAAAAGGCATTGCCTTTACCTCCAATACTCATTCCTGTTTGAATCTTGTGTCTCCATGTCCCACTCAAAGCATATCCTGATCACATCACACAACACATTATTAGTTGACTGTTTCCGATAAACTCTCGACTCAAGATAAAACATTCCAACGAGAAAAGTAACCGAAGTACAAGAAACAACAGATAACAACAAAGACAACCAGATAGTAACAGAACATAAACTACAACAAAACAATACGATAATCGAGGTACAAGGAATCAACAAATTAGTAAAAAAAAAAAATCAACAAACCTCTTCCATAGCAATTAATAGTAGTGTTAACACCATTCCTACAAATGCAAGCAAAAGACTCATCTGCACCAGAAAAACCACAAAATCCACCACTATCCTCACAGTTCTTGCAAGACTCATCAACATAATATGAATCATTATACTGCAAAGATATCCCAAACTCCCATTTCATAGGGTCTCCTTCATCACCTCCAAATCCATATATCGATGAATACGAAGAACACTGAAGCCTTGGCAAGTTCAAACCATAACCTGAACCAACAGGAACTGGTGGATCATAAACACAACATGTTGAAATTGGATCATTTGGTTCTAATCCAATCCCAGTCACCCCTTTACAAGAATACATTCCCCTGCATACATTTGAACCCGAACCGCTATCACACAAGTCCTGTTTTGGATCAAACACAGCTGATGTTGTTGAACATCCTAGTAAAACAAACATGTTTTGTTTCATAATACTAAAGGGAGTTGAAGTTGAATCATCATGATCCAATGTAAAACTGCCTGAATTCTGCATTGAGGAACATGTTGACATAAAGGGGTCAGTTAGAACAAATGTGTTGGTTGAGTAGTCTAGTGAGGATATAGTGTAAATCCCAGAGGTAGTGGAAAATTGAAGAACTCCAGAAGTAGTGCATTTTATGAATCTTGAAAATGCAGGATGTCCACAACCAAAACCAGAACCAAAGGGATATTTTAGGACAATGTTGCCACATTTATCAGTACATGAACCATTTAGTGGGATGATACTTGGAACAGATTCAAGTGGATGAATAAGAAGAAATGAAAGAAAAAATAGAAAGATTTTGTTAGAACATGACATGATGAAACGTATGAAAATAGAGTGATTTGAGTTACTTATGAATGTGGAAAATGAACCTCTTAAGTGTGACAGAGTTTTGAATTGACATGGAGTTTAAGAAGGAAAATAAGACTTTCGAATATTGTGATCTTAAGCTAAAAAATATGTAGAATCAAGAATGTATCAAAATATCATTTAATCTTGTGGTCATAAACATGTTACGTAGACAGTAAAAACATGTTACGTGAATAGTTGAAACTAAAGAATTGCTAAAAAAGAAAAGAGATGTTATTTTTTAAACGGACTAATGAGAAAAGCAGGAGAAAAAATTTGAAATTTGAGTAAATGGGGGAGTAATATTTTCAAATCTCCTTAAAAGAAGAGCCATATTTTTATCATGCATTGTGAGTTGTGAGTTGTGACTACTGTATTCAGCCAAGTTTTCAAAGGATTCACAGTGAAAGAACAGTATGATTAAATAGAAGAATTTTTTTAAACCAATAAAGACGGTATGTTGAGTATAAAGTTGCCTTTGTTTAAGTGATACAAAGTTAACTTTATTAAAAAACTATACAGAGGAAACCAATTATCAATGTAAAATGTTTCATTATTTCTTGACGCTTTTTCTAACCTGATTTGTATAGATTATACACATATTATACATTTAACAGGTTATTTTTAGTTTAAGCAATTGCACAACGTAAAAATATTTACTCATCGTATAAAATTAATTGTTTTCAAATCTAACATCACAAAGCTGGAATAGCTCAGTTGGTTAGAGCGTGTGGCTGTTAACCACAAGGTCGGAGGTTCAACCCCTCCTTCTAGCGTTTTTTTTTTTTTTTTTTTAAAAGTGTTTTTTAATATATATTATTAAGTGATTCTTTTAATTAGTGTGTTATTTTTTTTATAAATCACTTAAAACGAAATGATGGAAATAATAAAGAATAACAGACAATCACTTAAACGAAATGATGGAAATAATAAAGAATAACAGACATTAATTAATCCTTCCATTTCTAAATAAACACATATTTTATCACTATCTTAAAAGTAGAGAGATTGTTTCCGATAGACCCTCAACTAAAAAAAAAAGTCCAAATAGACTAGGTAGAAATAACATAAATGAAGATAGTCATGACAACATACTACAGACAATTTGACAAATCATCCTAAACAATAGTCATAACAAGTTACAAACATAATCAAAGTGTATTAAAAAATACGATTAATAGTAAAGAGAAATAATCTAGACAATGCTCAACTAACTAATCCTAATATGTATCCTTTGTAACCACTTATCTAATGTCACGTCCTTAAGTCTTTAACACATCTTTAATGGATTTCGAGAAACACATTAAATTAAAGAAAATGATAATTTTGAAAAAAATAATAACTACTCTGTTCTTATTTATTTTTCACTCCTTTTTCTTTTCTTTATTATATCAAAAGGAGGACTTTCAGTTTGACTTCTCGCCGGCGAACACAAATGGAAGGAGATCAAAAGGTGAATTCCACTTCTCCGGCGCCGGAGACGGAGCCGGTGATGATGATCGAAGAATGGAACGGAACTTCGTCGACGAAACTCACGAAGACGGCCACCATAACCTCCACTTCTCATTCTTCGATCTCCATCCAAAGATCCAGTAACGCATTCACTCATATCTCTCAAAGAATTCTCCAAGCTTTCGTTCCTGAGGCAAGTTTTCCGGTCTCTTAAATTCAAAATTATACTCCCGCAGTTTAAAATTTGAAAAATTATACTCACTCCGTTTCAATTTGTTCGTCTTAATTTCCTTTTTAGTCAGCTTAAAAAAATGCACATTTTACTGCATTTTGCGTATTTTTTTCTTAAATTCTGTGTCAAGTTAAAATCAAACATATAAATTGAAGCAGAGGGAGTATTTATATTAAGTCTGCACACACATTGTTACATAAGTACTAATGAGGCATGATTATGAGCTCATTAACGTTTAATTGTTTGTTTAAGAGTGTAAGAATATTTAGGAAAGTGGAAGTATTTTAGTTGAATGGTATTTTAACAAAATATGAAAAAAAGATTTGATATTTTTGGTGATTTAAGGAAAATGTTTACCAAGTTGAAACAGTTCTGAGATATTTGGTTGAATGGAGGTGTAGAAGAAAAGGTCAAAAGATTTGATTTTATTATGTTTGTAGAGAAATGATGCATAAGGTTAGATAAACAGTTATGTAATAGTATTGGTTTAATGGAGTATAAGCAAAAAAAAAAAGATTTAATTTTTATGGAAAGGATTCATGAAGTTTGTTTCTTTTTCTTTGGAGCAAGAGATATCGAGTGTGTTTCATCTGTATCGATATTCTGTATGATTTTTCTTTTTGTTTTTTTTCAATTTATTTACAGGGGTATCCAACTAGTGTTACTCCAGACTATTTTCCTTTTCAAGTGTGGGATTCATTGCAGGTTAGACTTGTTGCCCATAAAACTAATTTTCTGTTTCTCAATTGGTGTTGAGGGCGGTGTTATCTTTCTGTTTTCATGTTATTGTTATGTTACTGTAGGGGCTTTCTACGTATGTGCGGATGATGCTCTCTACCCAAGTAAGAGAATATCAGTATTAATGTGAGTAACTTGTGATATTAAAGGCTAATTCACCTGCTCAAACAAATATAGGCTCTTCTAAGTGCTATAGGGGTTGGTGAGAAATCGGCTACTGTTATTGGGGCAACGTTTCAGGTGGAGTCCGACATTATTTTGTCCATTACACTTTACATTGTATACTAGTTTGATGACAATGTTTTTGAAAAATTTAAAAATGTTCCAGTGGTTCTTGCGAGATTTAACTGGGATGCTTGGAGGTGTCTTGTTCACTTGTTACCAGGTTTCGTTCTTTTCTCTCTGGCATAGTTTTCCAGTATCGTAGTGATCCTATGGTATCAAATAATGCATGTCTTGATTCCTTTAAAAACTGAAGCTACAGAAGCATCTCATTTCTTCGAGGATAACGATTTCTCATCAGACTTGCACTCTTAACATTTCATTCACCGTCTCTATGTGAAATATATGACAAATCGACGCTCCTTCCCCATAAAGGAAGGAAATGAAATGATGATTTCTTTTCCACTAAGATAGTTGTGATTACAGCATAGTATGGGGCTAAATAGAACATTCCTTCGGACAGTATTTTTTTACCTACCTCTTACACCAAGCGTCCTATTAATGTTGATTGAATAGTAAATAATTGTTTGAAAATGACTGGTGTGGTTGCTTTCTTTTTCAGGGTTCTAATTTAGACAGCAATGCCAAAATGTGGCGTTTGGTGGCAGATCTCATGAATGATCTCGGTATGCTCTTTCACCTGTATGTTGTGTTAACTCTAGTCATTTTGGTGTATCCCATTACTATATGATGATGTTTGACTGGCCAGTGGCCATTGAGTTTAAGATGTTCTTTGACGTGCATTTGTTTCCAGTGACAGTAGAAGAAAATAGTAAATTAATGGTAGAAAAATTTGGGCGATACAGAAGATGTCACATCAAAATTTATTTGAACAGTTTAGTGAATTTGAATTATTGAAAATTAGAAGTTGTGTAGAAGTTGGATGGTGCAAAATATTTTAGGACATTCAATAAAGGAAAGAGTGTCATATAAATTGGGACAAAGGGAGTATAAGTAATGGGGCACTGGTTATTCTTGTAATTTTAATTGATTTATTAAGTTTAGAAATGCAGCAACAAATTATTTAATATTAGAGAACAGTTTCTAGAAGCTCAAATGACATTGCTTTGTGCTTCTGTTGTCATTCCTGAAACGCTCAATGACAATAAAATCATTTGTATTTCTTGCAGGAATGTTGATGGATCTTGTGTCTCCTTTATTTCCATCAGCCTTTGTGTTCATTGTCTGCATAGGGAGTTTATCAAGGTCATTCAGTA
>JAJOOO010008206.1:0-11036 GCA_029582685.1 Solanum piurae | reverse complement strand
TCTCTTTGAAGAAAAGAACTTCAAACCATAGCTTTACTCTTTGCTTAACTTCAAAACTTAGGTCTTAAAATGACGTTAAAACATTGTTAAAGACACTTGAAAACTTTAAGAAACTTTGCTTTGACTTGCTTCTTAACTTCTAGACTTGACTCTTAACTTCTTTGATTTTGAACTTAACTTTCCTTGAATTGAATTATGGATTCAAGGTTATGATTCATGTTTCTGGATGATTTCTAGATGTTTAGAAGTCACTTAGAGTAGGTAGGATCAATGGAAAACGTTAGTACACTTTAATGGGACTTAAAAGGACTGAAGGACGAAAAACTGGTGAAAAATGCCAATCCAGGCGCGTCCCTGGCGCGCCGCGCCAGGCCCTATTCTATTGGGGCTCAATTCTGGCGTACTGCTGGCGCGCCGCCCCAGCCCTCCTGGCGCTATGTGGGCGCGTCGCGCCAGCCTCCCTTTAGGCAAAATTCAGACGAACTTTTTAACTCATTTTCTGACCCTAAATCATTCTAACTCGATTCTTCTTCTCAAATTCACTTTAGATTTATGTGACCAAACCATAATCACAAGAATCTAACTCAAATAACTCCAGAAAACAACACGCTAATCATCAAGAATTCCAAAAACCCAACTCATGCTCAAGAACGAAAGTAATTCAAGAACCACATTCAAGAACATTCAAAATTCAATCTTTTTGAGATGAAATCGCTGAATCAAACATGCTTGGCATGTGGGTGAACAAACCCAACATTGAGATAGACTCACATACCTTAATAGGGATCACCCCCGACGAATTCCACTCGCAATCTTGGATGATCTTTGACGAATTCTTGCCTTTTTCTTCCGTTCTTTCTTCCTTTCTCTCTTCTCCAAGCCCTAAGCGTTCTTTAATTTTCCAAAACTGATTAGGTTCTGTTTTTACCCCAATAAATCCCTAAAGACGAATTAGGAAAAATAATTAGGGAAAAGACCACTTTGCCCTTCCCTAAATCCGGATTGAGACTTTCCTCAATCCAACAACCCAACTTCCGAAAGGCATATCTCACTCATACGATGTAGAAATTGTGCAAACTCGGTGGCGTTGGAAAGATCTTCCCAAGGGATTTCCAACCATATCAAGAACTAATCCTAACTCATCCTGAGCTAGGAGTTATGGTTGTTTGAAAATGAACAAAACTCACTTTCTTAACTTGGACAAAAATTTCTAGATTTCCACATGTTTTCCAAAAATAATTATTTTCAGATTTTAAACTCTTTCTAGTCGTTTCTGGGTGCGAGATGTTACATTGTTTGTACTTAACATCATGAAGTTCTGAATTTTTGAAGTTTCATAGCTTGTTTCTACAAGCCTATCCACAACTTGTAGATTCAACCTCGACCCGTATTAACTTGTCGTAGTCACTGAACAAAAAATCTGAAATCCTAAGTATGAATTATGAAGCCCTTCCATGAGCCATAGAAACTTGTACTGTCCGTAACACACACTTATAAACCACAAAAATCTGCATACTTCTGATTTTTTCTGTTGCAGTTTTCCCTGATCTACACTAAAGGACTTCTGAGGTGTTGGAACTACTAGGAAAATTTCGAAGTGTATGGTTTATATTATTCTTTGTATTTTATGGTTATTAATTTTGCTCGTTTGGTTTATTGATACCTACCGAGTATGTATGGTTGTACTTATACTACTCTTGCTGCATAATTTTTGATGAAGATCCTGACATCTACACATCCTAATCTGGCAGAGGCAGTCATTTATTCGGAGTTATAGAGAGCTCCTTGTGTCTGAAGACTTGGCCAATCTTCGTCTATGTTTCAAATATGTCTTTCTACTTGTTAGACAATTAATTTATTGTACATGATATTTTGTTTTGTTTTGGAAAGCTCTTGTAAGAGTAACATTGAGTCTTGGAATAGTAATATTTTAATATTCTTGCTCTATTATGAAAGATTCAGGCTTTTGAGGATTATTTTTTATTATTATTTAATTACTTGCGCATTTAATTTATGTTTCTGTGTATTTTTGGAAGGATTGGCTTATCTACATAGGTGTTGAGATAGGTGTCATATAGACCATAGATTTTGATTTGTAAAAAGGATATGTATTCAAATTTAAAAAAATAATATTAATAGATAACTTAAGTTCTGGGAGGGTCAAGCACTTTCACTAAATGACTATGATAGGTTTTCAACAACACCCAAAAATCTCTATCTTTTATATTTTTTTCTTTTAGTTTTCCCGTATAGTATAGTACTTTTAGGATCACTTCTCTATATCTTAGATGTCCGTACCCATATTAATAAGTCTTTGGTGTTATAGTAGTTTTCCACATTCTAATTGAATTTAGTGCTAAGTTTTGTGTAAGACTTATTTTTCGCTTATATTTAATTTATATTTTATAATGTTTGTTAAATGATTGGTAAGTGAATAATTACCTTGCCAATCTGTGGTATTAGGATTGGTGTAATCTTTACCCTATTTGGTTCATGAGAAAAATATAATTCCTAATTTAATAAGCATGTCAGTAGAATATTTTTGTTCCTATTTATTTTATTGAATTTTAAAAATTAGCAAGCTAATCAATAGATGAAGATTTAGGTAATCTACTATACATCTACTCTGAAGATAAAAATTAAGGCAATATATACAAGTTATGCATAATTGCACTCACCTCCAATCTAGCTTTAAAATTATGATGGTATCCCTCTTATGAAAGTTTTATTGCAATGATACTTCTTTAGAAGATGATTGATGGAAAAAGGAGAAACAAATTCCTTAATTAATTAAAATTTCTTTTTAAAACAAAGAACAATAAAATTGCCTAAAAAATTCGAAGTTATTGATAACCATTTGTATAGAATACCAAAACTTTATAATAATTTTGTAATTCAATTCTATATGATGATATTGCCTTTTAGTTTAGTCTGTTTTTCCGCTTATTTCATACAAAAACTCCTTTATTTGAATAGCTTCGATTGAACATATTTTTTCCTTGTTTCTTTTTCTATTATTTTTTATTAGATTTAAAAGGCATGAGTAAATTTAAAAATTAATCAAATATGTAATGAGTATGTATGGTGATTTATATTAGTAACGATAAATTTGAGTAACTTGTATATTTTTTCAAGACTTCATTATTTTCGATAATTTTCATTTGAAAAAAGTAAAGAGGAGGTAACTTTATGCCATCAAACTATAAGGGAGTCTTTTATAAACTGTACATCTTGATTCCGTCGGGGAATAAATTCTAGAATTTAGAAGTCAAATAATAGAAGAAAGTTTCTATAAATTTGAAGGTTTGGGTTGAGCACGTACTCATTCTAGTTCGAGTTTCTTGTACAGATTGAGCAACAAATTATTGTATCTTTTCATTTCCTTTTGTTGTAAACATGGAATCAAAGAATTCCAATGTTGATTTAGCACTTGCAAAAAGCAAACGTGCTGAGGGTGTTAAAATCTCTCAGATGCAAAAATCACTATTTAAGAAAGCAAAAGAGCTTCCATTTTATGTGGAATTTAGATAGCTGTCATTATTTTCTCAATCGGCGGTCAACCAATTTTATTCGGAACACCCGATGTGGAAACGGTTGTCCAGCAATTTGTTGAGGCTAACCATCCAACCGCACCTTGATTTTATATGAAGATGAAAAAGAATGAAGAAGAAAAGAAGGAGAAAGGAAGATTTGTTGAAGATAATATCACACATCGACAATCAGAAGATTTTGAGTCTCCTTATTTTGGAAATCTTCTGAAGTTGTACCAAGGGCTCACAGAATTTGAAGATCTATTGAATAAGGAGACTGATCTCACACAATTGAATCAAGAGATCGAGAAACATGAAAATTCAAAAATTGTAACTAAAATGAATGTGGCTAGATCTTTGTGTATACCAGAAGATATGCTTAGTCCTTAAATAAAAGCTTTTATAAAGCAGATCCCAAAAATAATTATTATGTATGTTGTTTCTTCATTATTATATATCATAAGCAATGAACTTTTAAAGTAATGATTGTTTGTTGTTGTATAATGACCTATCAATCATCTTGATTAATAGGACTTTTTTGTTCGAAATGATATTTTTCGTAAGTCAATTATATATTTTATAACTTTTTGGGATGAGTGACATGGTCTCTGGGGATTAAAATTTGTTTCAGAGAAGACATTTGAAGCCTTTGTTGTTGACTCATATAGCCTAGGATAGTTATATTCTTCAGGGGATGATTTCTCATATGGAAAAAAAATATCTTTGTAAATATATTTGATGTGAATACTCTTATATTATATCCTAAATTTCTGATAAATCTTAATTCAATAACTAATGCAACTCTAATGTATGATACTGAAGCTTGTCCATTTTGATGTGTTTTCTTCCCTTTGATTGCATCTCCTAGAATCCATAGAATATGTCATCTCCTTTATCTAATGATTGATTAGCTAGGGAGTCAGCTAGCTTGTTCCATTCCCTTAGAATATTCTAAATTTGTGCTTGTCTATATGCTAAAATTATTTAAATTTTTGTATAAATGGTGCAATATTCCATGGGGGTTTGCAAACCTCCTTTATTACTTCTTTATGAAGCATAAAATCAGTCTTATAATTACTTTCATATGTTGGGCTTGTTGTCAGCGTCTACATGCTTCGAAAAAAGCTTTAGCTTCAACCTCAATATGTGTAGTAGAATTTTTGTTTCTTCTGCGAAAAAAAGTTTCCTGGAAATGTGTCATGATCAAAGTCTACACCTTAGGTTTGATCGGCACTTAAGATCAGAACTATGATACTGGCATACTGTTAACTAAACATTCTATATAATGCGAGTGGAAGTTGAAACATAACTAAATAAAGAGATGCTTAAATATAAGACATAATGGAACAACTGAAAATCCATTGAAGACTACTGAATAACTAATGTTTGAATTTAAGGTTATGCTGACTAAAATGAAATAGATATGGTAGGACATGACCTTCAGTTACCTTCAAAACGAGTATTATATAAGGTAAAAATCTAATGAATGATTACTTTATGAAGTCACCTTATGAGGACTAACCAACTGTAACAATCTGAGTCTCTATTCTTGTCATGATCCAGACCGTCGTGAGTGGCACCACACTAAACTACCTGGTGGGAGAACCAAAGACTAATCCAAACCAATCCAACACTATACAAATTAACCAAGTTTTAGCACTAAAATAAAGAAAACAGTTTAGTTACTACATAATTATATAGTAACTAAACTCAATCCAATAGCTAAAACAATTATGACATAGAAATTACCCCTAAGAACTGAAAATCACCATACAAAAACTCTAAAACAGACAAACTAAGAATGCGACCCAGAAAGCTAAACATAAACTAAAGTCTATAGATTGTGTCCAAATAAATGGACAATAAAACATAGAAGAATTCATGGAAGCCTGAAAGATGAAGCTCACTATTGGATTTGAAATTAGGCGTCTCTCAACTTAGGTCTCGGATCAGTCATTGGAAGATTTGCTGTACTCAATAAGAAAAGAACAAATGCAGTACATAAACCACATTATGCTGGTGGTATCACACGGTCAGTCCAAGATATAATTGTAAACCATAACTATAATACAAATAACACCGAACAATGCACAATAAAGCAACAATTATCAGCCACACATTGACTCTCAATCACATGTCATGAAACAACAGTACCTGAATCAACCAATGCATGAAACATGTCCCACGTGATTACAAATGCAAATGCCCAATCCTTTCATAAATCACAATCACATACCTGATCCTCTTACGGAACCCAAACCAAACTGTTAGTGTGCTGAGGTCGTATCCGAGTCATCCATATATCATGTACTTGCGTGGTACCAAGAAAACCAACAATCACAAGAGAACATGCACAATCACATAACACAATGAACAAAACCACTTGAAAACCACAAGTCACAATCACAACCTCATTACATGAGATTATCTACATGATGTCATTTCATATGTCTTCCTACCATGCATTGCACAAATGATACTACAAAGCAGTAGACATGCATACATACATAAACCGGAAACATATGACCATCACCTATCTCGAATCAAGCCTCTTGAAAACTTTGAATAACCCAAACTTTTCCTTTGCGAAATGCCTTGACTTGTTCTTTGTCTAAAATAAACAATGTAAATAACAATCAATCACTAATGACCTATTAATTAACCTAGATTATTAACAAATCTTAATTCCAGAAAGAAATATGATCATCTTCCCCAACTTATCGCTCTTCCCACCATGGAATCATGTCAAAATCTTCCCGCAAAAATGATAACCTAGATTCTAAGGCTTAAGAATCCATTTACATGATTCCGAAGCCAAATTCTTACTTTTATCAACGAATTTCATGGAAACTAATGCAAACTTCCCAAAATTGTCCCTTTCAAAGTTCAAGAACTTAAAGTACAGAAAGTAGGGGTTTTGGGCTATTTTTTATATAAAATCTCAATTTTGTCGCTATAGCGGCATGAGTCTCGCTATAGTGGTAACTTACACTGCTATAGTAATTTGAGCTTGCTATAGAAGAAAATCTTCCATTACAGTGGTCTCGATGATGTATGTACAACTCAACATCCATATAAAGGCCCCTTTTACAACACAACTCCTTCCCTTGATCTCCCAACACATACTTTTCATGTCAAGTTCAATTACGGGGTTCTACTTACCTGAATTCAATTATGAAATTATGGACTCCTTAAGTTCTTGGCTACAAGAAAAATATGAACAACACCTCAACAATAGACCCCTTCCATTCTCGGATGACCCTAGATCTTACCTAGCTCAAATCATGTCTAAGGCTAGCCTAGCCAAACAAATTTAAGTCACTATCTGGAAAGTTTTCTGGCTCAAATTCTTTCCCTATGGATCTACTCATAAATATCAGGTCAAATCGTTATAATAGATATTAATTTACCCATCACCTGTCCCCGAGTGAGTAACCAAAAAAATTGGGCTAAAGTAGAAAGGAGGGTAGTACCTAAAATCTCGAACAAGTGAGAATACTTGTCTCGCATGTCCCTTTCTATCTCCGAAGTATTCTTCTCAACTGGACGATGTTTCTAGTGAACCTTTACTGATTTGATCTCATTTTTCCTCAGATATCCAGATCAAATATCGCAGCGGGTTCCTCTTCATATCGTAAGTCCTTGTCCAACACGATTTAGTCCCATTTAATGATGTAGTTTCCATCCCCATGGTACTTCTTTATCATAGACACACGAAACATTGAATGAACCCTAGACAAGTTGGGAGGCAGTGCTAACCTATAAGCCACTGGCCTCACACCTTTAAGAACCTAAAATAGACCAATGTAATGAGGGGTAAGCTTACCCTTTTCACCAAACCTCATGTCTTCTTTCATAGGTGACACCTTCAATAGAACCTGTATACCAACTTGGAAAGCCATGTCTCTTACCTTGCAATCCACATACTCTTTTTGCTTATTGTGCTGCCAATAACTTAGCTTGAAACCCCCCACCCTTTCCTGAGCTTCCCAAACCAAATCAACACCCAAATATTTCACATCTCCAGGCTCAAACCAAACTATGGGATAACTGCATCCTTCTGATAAAGTTCTTCAAATGGTGTCAATCACTACTCGAATGATAACTATTTTAATAGAAAAACTCATATAAGTGCATAAACTAATCCTATTGGACCCCAAAATCAATTACACATGCCCTAAACACATCTTCCAATACATGAATAGTCCTATCTTACTGATGGTTAGTCTGTACGTGGAAAACTGTACTGAAAGTGAATTGAGTGCACAATGCCTCATGCAACTTACCCCAAAACATCAAAGTAAATTGAGTGTCATGGTTTGAGATGAGGGGGCACCCCGTGCAACCTCACTCTTTCCTTGACACAAATCTTCACCAACAATTAGGATTTGTAGTCCACTCTGACTGGAATGAAATAGGCTGATTTAGTCAACCTTTCAAGAATAACCCAAATGGAATCATATCTCCCGAGAGTCTTGGGTAGTCCCACAACGAAATCCATGGCTATCCTCTCCCACTTCCATTTAGGAAAATGAGCATCCTCTGAAGCAAACCTCCATACCTTTGGTGTTCATAGTTTACCTATTAACAATTTTGGCACCTGGTCCTTCTTCATATTTTCCACAAATAAAGTAGCATCAAATTCCTATACATCTTGGTCATACCCGGACAAGTAAAATAGTGGGAACCATGAGCCTCTGCCAACACACTTTGGATCAAGTCACCAACTCGAGGAACAAAAATCTTTTCTCTAAACTTGAACACCCCATCAATATTGAGTGTGTCATCTTGGGTTTCCCCATACATAACCTTAAATTTGAGCTTGGCCAACTTTTCATCCTCAAATTATTTAGTCATAATTTTCTCTTTAAGGTGGGTCTAACCTCAATATTGACTAGCACCCCACTATTCTCAAAGATACCCAACCACATAAACTTAGACTCCAAAGTCTGAATTTCCCTGGCTAATGATCGTTTTGATATCCCCAAGCAAGCGAAACTACCCATGCTAACTGTCTTCCAGCTCAATATGTCTTCCGCCATATTAGTTGTACCCGGATTATACTGGACGGTCAAATCATGATAACCCTTGAGAAACTCCATCCATCTTCTCTATCTGAAGTTTAGATTCTTCCAAGTGAACATATGCTGAAGACTGCTATGATCGGTGAATATCTCACACTTAACCCCATACAGATAATGTTGCCTGATCTTAAGAGAAAACACCATCGCCACTAACTCCAAGTAATGGGTGGGGTAGTTCCTCTCATGAAGTTTCATCTGTCTGGAAGCATAAACTATGACATTCTTTTCCAAGATCAACACAACACCCAAACCCGAATGTGAAGCATCATAATAAATAATGGAATCCTTGCCTTCTGTCGACAATGTAAAGATTGGCACTATAGTCAAAATATCCTTGAACTTTTGAAATCTCTCTTCACATTTATTAGACCACTCGAAAGATACCTCCTTTTGAGTCAGCCTAGTCAAGTGCGTAGTTATAGAAGCAAAGTTCTTCACAAACTTGCGATAATTTCTATAAAGCCTCACAAAACTTCTCACTTCGCTAGGTCAAACTCAATTCTTAACTGCCTCTATCTTTTGGGATCTACCATTGATAAACGCTTAACTACACCTTATCCAATTTAAGGTGTAGGCAATCGTAATCTAGTATAAACCCAACAAAGAGTTGGGGTCGATCCCACATGGAGTGATACGGTAGAGAATTCAATTACAAAGTGAAAGACATGTTCTAATCGATTGTAGGAATAGAAATTATCGAAATCATTTAAGTAAATCAAAGGTGTTGACAACAAGTGTCAAATGGGGGGGGGGGGGGTAAGGTTTGTCATTTAACAACTATGTAAAACATGGGAGTAATCAAGTAGATAAGGGATACTTGGGGATGTGATTGATTAAAGGCTAATTTCACTATATGGGTAATTATGTTGAATCTTAGTGGGTAGGCTAGACTATAGATGCAATATCTTTCTCTCGAACAACTATTACGAATCAAGCGAGTGCTCTCGAACCTCGACAAGCAAAACAATATAAACAACCCAATACCTCAATTAATCTTTTCTCTCGAGCTAGATTGGTAGGATCGAGCTTAGATTCACTCTCTCGAGTTGAATCAACGAATACCCAATCACTACAATCATCAATCAATAGCCTTAGTTCTAAAACCTCTTTCTCAAGCAAGTCCAGAACACTAAGTTAGAATTACATTTGCAACTACAATTCAAGGGTTAATACACAACTATCAATTAAACCCACTTCAAATCAATATTTAAATCAGTAAACAATAATACCCATAAGCTAATTAAGACAATTAATCACATAATCACACCCCTAAGAATGGGGGTTTTAGCCACACATCATAAAAAGTAAGAAATCAATACCCATTACGTTCTCCATAAACTGGGTATCAATCTCTATATCTTTACAATGCTTCAATTTAGCTTCAAATCCAAAAACCCAACTCCAAACTACTAGAAAAATCCTAGAAACTAAGAAAAGTAATGTACAAGACGAAATCTCTAAGTTCAACAATGGTAGGATTGCTCAGGTTATTTCATAATGCCCTTTTCTCTTTTTTTCCTTCTGGGTCACTCGGCGGAGTTAGTCGAGCATCGCCGACCAAGTCGGTGATGTGCCAATGGCTCCTTTCCATTGTTGGTTTGCCTTGACTCTTCATCCTTTGGACCCTGCAACTTTAGGCGATCAAAGCCTTTGTCGCTGATCCATTCGCCGGTTCCCCGAAGATCCAAATCCTTTGCTGAGTTGGCCTCTCCCCAGGGCTGGCAGTCTGGAAATTTAGGCGAGCTGAAGTGCCACTCGGTGAGTTTTCGAGTGGCTTTGGCGATTCTCAAGTTTCATTATCTTCAATCTTTTTCATCTTTTCTGCTCCTATTTGCCCGGTAATGTCCTTGCCTTGCTCTTTTGCCTTTATATCTGCAAGTTAGCATTAAAACATCAGTTTAGAGCATAAAATGGGCATCGAGGAGACTAATACTATGATTAACAATCTCTAAATGAGTCAAAATCTCAGACTCATCAACACCCCCAACTTAAACTTTTATTTTTCCTCAAGCCAAACTCAAGATCAACCAGCTCAACAAGGATGTCTACAAACAGTGCTACTCAAGACTCAACACGAATGCACACAAGAGGTTCAAACTACACATGCAATGTTCAATTGTGCACTCTAAGTTTCAAACTATGTCTAACCATCATAAAATAGAATTCAAGCTCACAATGCTTGCTTCAAATGCAAGTTCAAGCTCAACGAAAGCATTCAAATGCCCTCACACCAAGAATGATTCCATGCTCAGACAAAATTCATCAACAATTTATAATTTTGGAATCAAATACAACTCTCACACTCCCAAAGATAAATCGATGCATGACTCTACCCATAGACTTGCCCTTATTTTCCAATCAACATTATTTTCAGCTTGCCCAAGATCACAAAGGTCTTTCAAGGCTTGTAACAGGGTTGCGT
>JAJOOO010008205.1:0-11693 GCA_029582685.1 Solanum piurae | reverse complement strand
GAAGAAGAAAAATAAAAAGAAGAAGAAGAGGAGGAAGATAAAGAATGACAGAAAAAGAGACGAAGAAGAAAAATAAAAAGAAGCAGAGCAGGAAGAGAAAAAAAAGGACAGAGAAAGAGGCAAAGCGAAGATAGACTGCACAATTTTTTTAATTCCAAAAAATTGTTATATTTAGTTAGAAAAATTATATTGTTATATTGCCATAAATGGTAAATATTCTTTTAATATAGCATATTTATGTGATTTACCCTACATTTTATACATGCTACACTAATTTGATGTACATTTTATACATGATACACTAATCTGATGTACATTATATACATGATACACTAATCTGATGAGCGAGATACAATAATATAAGCGCTGATACATTAATCTGATGCGCGAGATACACTAATCTGATGCGCGAAAATGAGGGATTTTGGAAATTTATAAAACTTATAGGGGATAATGGTAATAAGTAAACTAAAATGTGGGATTTCTATAATTTTTCCTATTTATATCAAGTTAATAAATATGTTTGCTTCTATAACACTTAATTATGATTAACTATATTAAAATTTATTTAATTTAATGTAAGTCAAATTCGGAGTAAGAATTTCCAAGGTGTTACTTCGAAAAATAGTACAACAAAAAGCAAATTAGCAAATGGAACTTATTGCGTGTGTTGTCTCATACACGATAATTATACTTCACTATTAAGTATGGAATACAGTATAAAAAATGTACAAGTAATTCCCTTATCAATTCATTATTCTTTTCTGCACTATTGATTTTCCTTCTTCCCATTCATCACCCTAATCCACTTTCACTTTAATTGCTTAATTTGCTCCCAAATAACCGTTGGTGTCGTGTCAATTTATGAACTTGAACACCTTCATTATTCTATCGATTACTTGTAAGAAATCAACTCTAGCATGCTTGCAGATATGGCAGAAAAAAAGAGTTGCTTTTTCTAATTTCAGTCGTATTTATCACGTGTTTATTAGTACCAATAATTCATTCATCCAATCAGTACTAGCTGGTGAGAAATAAAAATAAAAATCAGTTCTAGCTTAAATGAGGAAGAAAATGTCATTGTTGACACTTTATAGAGAATAATTGGTTGTATATGAAAAGCATGAATACAGTGAAAACTTATCTCTATTTGGTGTTTATACATTGAATTAATAATACATCAACAACAACAACAACAACAACAAAGCCCATTGAAATACCACAAAGTGGATCCGTAGAGAATTGAGTTTACGCAAGACCTTTTATTACAAATATATTACTTATTCATGATCAATTAATGTATATATTGCTTCATTATATCACTTAACCATGATAACTTAAACTGATTTGTTTACGCAGACCTTAATTACAAAAATAATACTTATTCATGATCAATTAATGTATATATTGCTTCATTATCTCACTTAACCATGATAACTTAAATTGATTTGATGTACATACAGAAGATGAATAAATATTTACCAACATGATCCTTTCAATGAAAGAGTAGTAAAGACGTTCACAAAGTGCCACGACATTACAATTATCTGGAATCAAATTAAGCAATTAAAGTGAGTGAATGGGAAGGTTGAAGTTCAACAATGAAAAATAAATAGTGTGTTTTATGCTGTATATTTCTGAAAAATCAGCCAAAAAAAGTACCAAAACTGCCTGTGCAGCCTGTTGAATAACAAATATACACAGGTTGATGGCCAAAAACTGTTGTCTTTCCTGAAAGATTTGAACCCAGAGGAATTTTAGATAACAGTAAACAACCAATGGAAACAAAGGCAACCATGCTATTGCGGAATGTCATAGAAAAGGTACAATTGTTAAGTGGATAATTACAAATTTTCAACTGTTCTTTAAAATTTCCAGTCAAGAGAATGGAGTCCTGGAATCAAACTGGCATATGAAGTAGATAAAGTCATTTTTTGTTTTCAATATATGATAACAAGTTCAACACACAGAAAGGATGGAGGAGGATTTCTAATTTTTTATGAGGTAGGATTTGGCAAAACTTTTGGCTTTGGCTTCACTTCAACTTCATTTACACTGCGGACATATATGGCATCCGGCTCATGACTGCAAGGTCAAACAACAGTTAAGTCTTATGGTAAAGTGAACAGTTATGGAGTTAAAAAAAACTTAACAAAATAAAAAGAGCGTTCTTACGGCTTTTCTCCCTCTTCAAATGTATAACTTGATGCTACAGCCAATAGTTTACCGTCTCTGCTAAATGACAACGCAGCAACGCTTGAAGGATACTTAGGGTACTACAGGTTGGTCCAGTAAAAACAATCAGCATACCAGTCAGTATATACAGCGTGATAGAAACCAAAGGCATGTCAACAAATATTTACCTGATACAACCTCTTTTTGTTGTTACCATCCCAGACATTAACATAACCATCACAACCGCCAGTGGCGAAAGTACCATAGCTGCACAGTTAACATGGAAATGGTTGTTACCCAAGAACATTTAAGATCAAGTCAGCAGTATGAAATCAAAGCACATGTCACCCATTGAAACATATCAATGAACCAAACAAGCAAAATCAAGGAATTTATGTCAAGAAACAAGAAGTCATCAATTTTGGAACCAACAGCTAGAACATGAAATTTTGTTAGCAACAAAAGGCAATTGCAAAAATACATTGTTAACATAAATCCAAGACACAGATTAATTGAAACTTCAGATATTTTAAGACCGTTAATTCTGAAATGTCAGGATTGAAGGCAGTTATGGTTCAGATGAGATGTTATCACAAAAGACATCACCCTTGTTAAGTCTTGGACATCCCAAGAGAACCACTTCATCTCTACTACATCTTTATGAAATTTGATCCATAGGACAAAGTATACAACTATACATGTACTGCTCCGCTAGTTTGAGGAAATATATCTCATAATATCAGTGATAAAACATTTTGCTGAAAGTGAAATTATTCAGTTTATTTACATAGGAATAAAGAAAGTTGAAGTGAAGTTGGAACTCACATAGGGTGAAATGCAATCGCATTTACAGGGTACACAATATCCCTTCCAGCTTCAGATTTCCGATGACATTTAAATGCATATCTGCACAGTAAGTCATTTCATTACATATGAATAGATGCCAAATAGACAAATGATCTACCTAGCACATTGCAAAATCACCTCACATCCTCCGGGTTTTGGAGAAAGCTAATCATAAAAACTAATCTATAACATGGTTCCCCATTCTTATTTCCAATTTCAGGAGGACTAGCTGTCTCTATCTCGTTATTCAATCATTGACAAACTTCATTTTACAATATACAATTGGCCACATTAAAATTTCTTATCTTAGATGAGAGAAAACAATCCAGCAAAAAGTTAACTGGACATAAAAGGTCTATTCAAAATAATATTTCACATCAAGGCTTAATTTCCCATTCAATTTCCTTGATTGTAGAATGATTCTCTGTTTGTACAGACTGTTTTGTCTGTCTGTACAGTATAACATGCTAAAAGAATTTTATCTTCAACAGATTTAAGTTATATATAGAGGCAATGTGGTTTAACTTGTGGTAGCAAATTAATTACCATTTTTAGTATGTCACTATTATTACTTATCATAAAGATTAACTGTAATTACCTTATAAATGACTTAATTGTATAAATATTTTTTTCACCGTTAGAGCATAGAACTTAAACTACCGAAAATAAGAAATCATCAATTTCTAAAATTAACACATTATTTATTTTCTTTAATTTTAATTTCTATAAGGTCGTGTCAACCAGAATATGCAAATGGTTAATGTAGGAAAGTGTCAGGAAAAACCAAAGAAAACAAAAATAGAAGTTTCTTGAAAGGAACTACAGCATGGATAAAGATCGTTAGCAAATTTACATACTTTTTCGATTGACCGGACTCAGAAAGATCAAAAAATTCCATTGCAACCCGACCTTCAACTGAACTTAGAGCATAGCCTGCAAATTACACTTGCAATGAGAACAACTAGGCAATGCATCAAAGAAACCAGAAAATTGATGAAAGAACAAGTCTTAATCGGAACCAAATGTTCGGTTGAAGCTCTAACATTCATGATCCAATAAGTTAACTTTCCTTTATGCCAAGAATTTGCAACAAATGGGCCATCAAAAGTGTGCTCCAAAATTCAACAAATTCATCATGAAAGACATAAGAGAATATTTGTGTCACTAGGTTTTGCATACAGATAATGATGTAAATGTGGTTTTATGGTGAATTTCAAATTTAGGATTGTCCAGACTCTTTAATTTAATGGATCAGATTAGCTCATTTACTGAAACCACCAGATATTACAGAACTGAAAGTATACATTGGTTATTTACAGTTCAACCCTGGAAGAACTATACTCACAATTGATACATCTAGTGCTTGTTAATGTTTTTGACTCTGAAAATTTTAAATAACATAAGAGTGGAAGTCCTATGAAAGTAGGCAGTTGTGGTGATTGATAATTGAGTCCAATACAGTGAAAATGGACCCCAAATGATGTCAATCATTAGAGTTATCTGCAATTAGCTCTTAAGATAGTGAGAAGCATAAACCTTGCAACCAGAAGTCCAATATTGAGCCATTAAAGCTCTACAATGGAGCAGAAAATAGAGATTAAGGAATAAACCTGTTCCATTGGGATAACACCGCACGCATCTAGTTTGATATTTCAAGGATGATTCCCTCCGTTGCTCAGGTTGATTCATGTTCCGCAAGTCATAGACATTCACATGTCTTCCAGCAGTTGCTACAACTAACCGGTTCCCAACAAGGGAGAGAGAGTAAACACGCTCTGGTTGTGTATAAGTTCCAACAAGAGTATGTTCCTGTCCACTTGCACCTCTAGGATCCCAGCATTTCAAGGTTTTGTCCCAGCTACCAGTTATCACTTGTCCTGTGCCACACAAGAAAATCACATAATTCTATTGGATCAAACTTTCAAAACATACTGACTCTAAGCTGAAATAATAGAATGCCACCATTGAGATTTCCAATCAACATTTATAGGGTCCGCATAATCATCATGGACTAAAGTCATATTGGACCATATCATACTAACTGATGCATGAGATTAGGTTAATATTTGACCACAATAGTAAGAGGTATATACTGGGCACTTTTGAAGAGATGGGCAAAAAGTTTATAACAAGGAGAAAGAAAAAAAGATAGGTGCACAAGCAACTTCTATCCAACCAAACAGAACTTGAGTTGTGATTGAACTGATTGAATTTCAGTTGCATAAACTTCTATAGAACCACCAATATATTGGACATGATTCTCTTACAATAACGTATTACTATCATTTTTGGTAGCCTTACAATGGGGAACATAATATTGAACAGAATCAGAAAGTATAAGAATTGAATTGTGAAAATGTGTAAAGATTCTTTCAGTTTTCACCAAAGTTTGATTAAAAGCTGGAATATGCAGAGCACAATGCACAAGATAATTTTTTATCTGACTAGTAATGTTTTTTCCAGTCTCCTTATATTTCAAATGAATATTCCACAAAGTCACATCTTAGAGCAGCAAGAAGTATCTTAAATTGTCAATCAAAAATTGTAAACGCAGTGAATTATCTACACTGACCAGTTGCATATGAGTAATCAATGCAGCGAACAGGTGCATCATGCCTTCCCAATATATCCTCTCTTCCAGAGTTGAACACAAGCCTAGAGCAGGGGAAAACATTTTCCAGTGAGAAAGTTCTAATAACCGAGGTAAATGTTCAAGCAATTACATACTATGCCGTGATAAGAAATAACAATATGACATGGATGGCTATGATGACTATTTCTCAAACTTTAATATCCATTCACGATCTTAACACAAAATGATGATATTTATCATCAGGAAATCACTTGAAACTGAAAAAGTCTGTGTTCATTATCTAATTTCCAGCATTATAACAGTTGTTTTTTTTCTCCAAAATTGTTACCAGTAACCAGAGAGCCAGCAAATTAGTATACAATATTAAATCCTAGAGAAAAACAATAGAATAATATTCACCAATTCACTAACCAGGATAATGCAGCTATGCACCGTATCCACACACTAGATAAAATAGTAAACACAACATCATATTACCTTCTAACGGTATTATCAGCACTGGCACTGAATCCAGATGAATCATCGTGGAAGCAACAATCAAGCACTGCACCTCCGTGCATGAACTCTCCTCTCAAGGCATTAGCACTTGCATCGTACAAACGGACCGTCTAATAAAATGCAAAGCAATTAAACTTAAAAATCACACTAAAAATCAAACTAACTATATAACAACAACATATCTAGAGTAATCCCACAGGGGTGGTGTGTGCGCAGTCTTATAGACTCTCAGCTCAAGTGAAGCATATAAAAAATCAAGCAAGTAATTCAAACTATTAAGATCTAACAGTCACAAAAGAGATGAAATCTAATGAATTGCTCAAAATTAAATCAAATGAACTCAGAGATTTAGAAATTCAGAAAAGTGAGTAACCTTATCCCAAGAAGAAACAAGGAGGTGATCACTGTGGTTGGAGAAGCGGAGGTTGGATATGCCGTCCTTGGGCGGGTTTTCGAGCTCTCTTCCGGCAGATTGCGACACCGCCGTCATGATATCGCCGTCGTTCGCTTAAAATGATTGATTTCAGCGTTAAGTAGAGGATGGGGAGCGTATATAGTGACTAGGGTTTCACAGTGGAGGGAGAAGGAGAGAGAGAGATTTTGAAAAATGAAAAAAAGGTTAGATGGAATGCTTCCAGAATTTGAATTCAAATGGGGGCCAGATAGGGAGTATGAGTACAAGTAATTGGTTTGGGTTTTAAATTTTGGCAAAAGAATTTTATAGAGCTAAAAGCGGGTAGGCCTTAACGTCTTTTCCGTTTTGCTGCGCTACTAGTACTTCGGAAACATCGAATCCAAAATCAAACACAAAAGATACAGTATTAAATTTTTAATTGTTTACTCTATAACTTTCTTACTCAGTTTGTGCCTTGTGAGTTGTGGTGGCCATTTGACGTGAAAACAAAATAAAATTTCTTACTTCCTTTAACTTTTTTTAAAATGGGATGGAAATATGATATATAATTTAACTGATGTTATTTTATAAAAATAAAAAGTTTAGAATAATTTTTTTTAAAAATGATAAAAGTTAAAGTAGAAACATGTTTTTGGTGTTTTCTAAATTTCATTTACAACAAAGGGTCTCATGAACCCTTATACTTGTATGAATTTGTATTGTGGACCCTTTTACTTAACATTTTATCAACTGAACCCCTAAACTAAATAAAACACAATAAATTAAACCCCTCTGACCATTGACCATGCTTATGTGGCATTAAAATAGCTGAGCTGGCGAGAGAGTGTGACTACACGCATTTAAGGCGAGTGAACATCATATTTTAAACTTTAAATTATTAAAATTATATAATAAAAAAAATAAAAAAGAAAAGAACAGAAACATCTTCTTCCCCACGCCACTTTTTCAGCCACCCCTTCCCCATCGCTGCCCAAACCTTTTTTTTTTCTCCACACCATAATTATCTTCTTTAGCTCCTCAACATTTAGAACAGTCGAAGAAATCCTTTCGTTTCCGCGTTCGCGTAGCTATGGCGAAGAACAGAAATAAGAAGAGAAATGGCCTAGCTGCCATGGATGTCTCCACTGACCAAACAGTTACGGATGCCCAGGCCATGGATACTCCAGAATCAGCAGCTCCCGCAATGGTGTGAGAGGGAGAGAGGCGACTCTAGTCCCTTTTTCGCTAGAATGAGAGCGATGTTGGTCCTTTTTTCCGCCAGAATGAGAGGCGGCGGCCGGCGAGGGAGTTTGCAGATATGCCGGAGAGGATGGAGAAGGGAGTTTGCAGGTCCCCATCTTCAATCTTTCACAGTAATCGTCTCCTTCTAATCCCTTAAACTTGTCTTTTTCAACTCGTTTCGATAACCCTAGAAAATCTTAGGCGAATTTTGGGTAGCTTTTGACGAGTTTCACGGCAGAGGTTAGTGTGAAATTGTATTTGTAAGCAATTTGGGGTGTGAAAATAGTAATCGGTGTTGGATTGCGAAAAGTTTGGCCAGATTTGGTTATGCGGTGGCCAGATCTAGTTGTTAAGTGGCTTAGGTTGTTGTTACTGTGAAGGTTGGAGGAGGAAAGAAAAATAGTGATGGTGTGCGGCGGAGATGAAGACGGGTGAGGGAGATAGTATATGTGATTTCACCGGCAAAAATGGCGACGACGCCGGTGATGGCTTTCTTTTGGTGGTGAAATAGTGAAAGTAGGGAGAATTTGAAATGCCAATAATAAATTAAAATGTTATTATTTTACATTTTATTAAATAATTTTGGTTAATAATTTTTAAAAATAGTTATGAAATAATTATGATGTGGCATTAATATATCTGACGTGGATATGACATGTCAATTATATAAAAGAGAGTGAGCTACACACATGGTTGGAGGGGTTTAAGAGTCTCATTTTAATTGAGTTTAAGGGTCCAGATGACAAAGGGATAAGTAGAAGGGTTCAGAATACAAACTGATACAAGTATAAGGGTCCACCAGACCACTTCGCCAAATTTATATGATCAAACAATAATTTTTAAATAAAGTAAAATAAAATAAAAATTCATGCTCAAACGAGTCTTTAGTTATATTGGCTTTTATTTTCCGATCCGTTTGAACTTCTCTAAAAAAATTTTTATTGAAAAAAAAGGGCAAACTTCATTACTTGTAAAAAAGTATAAAAAATCTATCAATTCGTTTGCCATCTTACTAAATAAGCAAATCATGTTCATAAATAAGGTATTCAAAAAATCATAAGGGTCCAAATTAGAGGATTACATTAAGTTATGATCTTAAGAAAAAATATTAAATTTTGTAATTTTATTTGTAAGATTAAATCGTATATGAATAAATATTAAATTCATGATTCTAATATTATCTGAAATTCAAGCATAATATTTGTAACAAGTGGTTTTGGTACCCATAAGTAAGCCCAACACCGAGCCCACGCTCCACAGATCCAGTAACGAGCTCCAATCGTCATCAAACCAATCAACAACTCCCAAACATCGAAACGGATCTGTAAACTCCCCCTAAACTTAATAAACATAAATCTGAAGTTATTGCCATTTGCCGCTACAGACACTGGAGTCTCTCTCTCTGAATTCTGCTATTGATGTATGAATTCGAATTCTCCGCAACCTAAACCCTAACAATTCGCTGTTTACCGAACCCCCGATCTCAAACTCGTCTATTTTACTGCTACTTTAGCCCATGCAATGGTGGTCTGCAAATGTAAGAAGGTATTATTCTCTTTCCTCTCTCGTGCGATGGATGAGTTATTAGTTAAGATGATCAAATAATTTGTAATTTGGAAAATGTTGGAAGTCGATTGTATGAAAAATAAACGTGCGTTTCTATTGCAATTTGATCGGATCGGATGTTTAATTGCCATTTCAATCGTACATTGCTGATTTTACTGAATTTCAGCTGGTAGTATTTTTATGTATGTGGATTTTCCAGATTCATTAATGAAGGCGGTAAAAGCTTGTTGTGCTATGAAAGTTAACTAAACTTCTATCTCGTGATTTTTTACCTTTAAATTCTCAAGTATGGCTGGGTTCTTTACTGAAAATTTCATCCTTGATGGCCATTGAGGACTTTGACTCGTGATGTTTCCTATGATTAATTGAAGCCTAAATTGTGTTGGATTGCAGGCAACTAAATTATACTGTTTCGTGCACAAAATCGCTGTTTGTGGAGAATGCATATGCTTTCCGGAGCATCAAATATGCGTGGTATTGTATTTTTGCTATTTTTCTTTCGGCTTTTATTGAAAGTCATTTGCTTGTAGTTAATTGTGCTGAGCTTACATCTGTATTTTCCATTTGTATAAACATGTGAATTTTACTTATCAGTGAACTGATAGTAAGATGAGTGATGGAACCTTATTCAGATGATTGCACTGATATTTGTATACATAAAACAGCCATATTTTCCAATTTTCGGTCGTAATAACAAAGTAGACTGGAACTCTGGAACCGTGGAACACACAAGATCTTTTTTATTTGATAGGATATATGTTTTGTTTATCATTAATGACCAATTATATCATGAAAAAGCTGTTTGAGAGCTTAACTCGAGGGTGTTAGAAGGTGCTAATGCAATCAATCTTCTCATTAACGATTTTGATCAAAGCCAATACTACTATGCTGATTGAGTAGTCATTCTGAATTTCTAATGTAATTGGTGATGTTTATGTTTTCACTTGAATCACTATTAAAGTTCATGGTGATCGAAATATATGCATTGTTGTTCACTTTATTTTCCATCAGGTATTGTACACTAATTTTGCTAAGACCTGATTAATTTAATATTATTTTTGGGAATATGGGATATGCTATCTACCTTGCTGCATTTTTTATTCAATTTGTATTTTTCATTACATTCTTGTCAAGCTGTTTGTTTTTGATCTTGCTTCAAATGAGGTCCACTTGCTTTCTTCCATCATTTTGTGTTTCCTTAAAGAAATCCCAATTTCAGATTCGCGCCTATTCAGAGTGGGTCATAGATGGAGAGTATGATTGGCCTCCAAAATGCTGCTATTGTAAGTCTGAGCTTGAAGAGGGAACTGATGCTGGGACAACTCGGTTGGGTTGCTTGCGTATGTAATCTTGCTAATCCATTGCGACATATAAAATGCCTTCCCTTAATAAGTTGATAACTTCTCTTATAGTATTTTTTACACCAGTCGTTGCTTTTCGCAGATACAATACATACAAACTGCTTGGTTTCACATCTAAAATCTTTTCCGCCACACACTGCTCCAGCTGGCTATGTGTGTCCTATTCTTGAATGTTCAACTTCGGTACAGTCTGCCTTCCACAATTATTATTCAATTATTTTATTTTGCTCTTGTGCATAAGAAATTGATAGTCAAGATACTTCTCTGGATGAAATGGCTGGATTGAGAGCTCTTAGGATTTGGTCTAGTGGTAAGGCCGCCGCGACACATGATATGTGGATTAGGTGCACGTTATGGGTCTGAATCCTGCCGCACACAAACGTCTGATATTTAAGTGGAGAAGGGTAGAGGGGCGGGCCAGTACCCACTAAGTTTTGAACTGTGTGCCATTATTCCTCAGGGATTTCTCGGTTATAAAAAGGAAAAAAAAATGGCTGGATTAAGGTGTGAATTTCAGCTGTGCAGTCTTTTGCTAGGATGACTTAAAAGGCACAACACATTGTCTGTATATTGAGTGTCTGCAGTTATGGAAAGAGCTTTAGTAGTATCACCTGAATTAGAAGAGAGAGACTATTTTTTACCGAGTTCTGAATTTTGCAACATTGACCATCAGCAATTGCTTGGTTATTAAAACAAGATGATTATTTTATTGAAAAAATGAATTCAGAAATAACCATTTTGAGATCATTAGAAATGTTCCACTTTGGACATATTGGCATAAAAGCTTTCTGGCGCTTTGATTTGCTTTGATACACTAGCTTAAGCATGGTTTGGCCATATTCATTTCTCAATCACCATTGATGTCCAGGAGATACTTTGTTGATGCAGATATGGCCTCCTAAAAGTGTTAAAGATTCAGGATCATGCTTCCATACAAAGTTGAAAGAAGCTATT
Source organism: Solanum piurae (assembly GCA_029582685.1). NCBI lineage: Eukaryota > Viridiplantae > Streptophyta > Magnoliopsida > Solanales > Solanaceae > Solanum > Solanum piurae. The sequence continues at coordinate 64 of JAJOOO010008205.1, read as the reverse complement.
ATGCAGGTAATTGTGTTGTCAGTTGCAAGCAGCAAGTGTGTGGGGGGGGGGGGGGGGGGGGGGG
>JAJOOO010008204.1:0-11437 GCA_029582685.1 Solanum piurae | reverse complement strand
GTAATTGTTTCATCTAACTTTAATTTAATAAAAAAAATTGAACATAAATTGTAGTGTACTAGTCTTTAATATAATCCTCCCACATAGTATAGACAATTCCTCACATTTAACTTGCATTTCTCGATCACGTGACCGAGAAGACGAACCAACATTGTTACTTTGAGCCATTTGTTGGTCAATATCATCCGTAACTATATTTTCATTCTGATAGACCATAAATATTTCATCACTTTAACAATCGGTTGGTGTGACTTAAAGTGACTATATGTTGGTGAGAATAATAAATTTTATGTCGGTGAGAATAATAAATTTTAAAAAGTAATGATGTGATTATAAATTTTATTTACACATGAAATAAATGGTTAGTAGATATAAATGTGGGATTGTTTTAACTAAATATAAACTCGTGGATCAATTTTTGTATTAAAATATCTCAAATCATGATATGGAATTACCATATAATTCCATATCATGATTTTTGGAGAATATGGAATCACGAGATGAAATCAACGTAAAATCGCATGTCCAAAAGCTGATTCCATCTCACGATACCATATCATGATATGGTATCACATGGACAAATGCCTACTTAATGATTTTCATTTTTCAACTCAAAATGATATTTTTCTCAATTTTAAAACAAAACTTGAGACATATTTTTTTTGGTATTCAACGCAGTGTCTGATATCCTTATTGAAATTTGACTAGTTCAAATTTGTGTCGTGTAGAAGCCCACTCGAAAGATAGAGCTTTCTAACAAGATTTTCTTAATACCAATAGCTCAAACCCGAGACTTTGATCGTAAAGCCTCATATCACGTACATCTTTTGGTAGTGCCATATTTGTACTTGTGAGTAGATGCAACAAAAGGGATCATAAAGGTGAATTTTATGGATTTAATTATTAAGTTTGTTAGTATTGAACTTGCTATATTAAAAATTATGGGTTCAAACCTACTATATGATGCAATTTTAGTGATTTCCTATACATAAAATAATCATGTTCCATGTTTAAAGTATTGAATTCAGATAAATCGAATGTCTACCTATCAAGGCAAAGTAGGGGTAGTTTCTTCATATATTTTTTTATTATTTTAAATAAAAATTCAGACTTCACTACTATCACATTTGTATTACCACTGATTGTTAGACAGATCGATGAATAGATGAGAGTCCTTTAATCTTAATTAGAGACTTTGAATTAGACTTGCGATTTAAATAAAAAAAGGTATTTCTGCTTGAATAAATCTAAGCAATGTCAATTATAATTAATTTAGCTAATAAATTCCGAATATCAAATGATTAGACGTATAGAAAAGAATAAGATGAAAGGTAAGACTTACTGTTTATATATGATTGATGAAGGACTTTAAGAATTGTATAAAGTTTGACAATTAAGGCATAATAAAATCAAATAAAATAATATAATTCATGCGTGTGTTTGTGTGATTTTGATAAGCTATAAAGTTTTCTACGATTCCATGAAAATAAGTACATTTAAGTTGACAATAAAATTAAATGAAGTATAAATATCAACCAAACTATATAAGACTTGGAATAAATTACTCCTTATTTGACTTCTTTCTAACTTCCTGTTAGTATAGTTAAGTGAATATATTCGTTCATATTGACATAGTGAGATAGTTAAAAAAATATTATTCACAATTATAGATTTAAGATTTGAATTTTTTAAAGTTCTAATATAAATAACGAATATGATAATACTATGTGTTTATTTTACCAAACTTTAAATAGTGAATATCCATTATGTATATTACATATTCAAATGATTAAAACAAGGAAAAAACATTACACTAGTACTAAAATAAAAGAAGAAGAAAAACTTAGAAAATAAATTATTTATTTCACAACTCCCAATCAGCCAAAATATAAAATAAAAGTTTTTTTTTTCCCCAAACACCAAATCACTCTCTAGATACACCTTGACATACAAAATGAGTGGAGGAAAAAAAATCTAACCAACCACAAAATAAACCATAAGATAAAATAAAATAAAATAAACTAGAACAAAATATAAAAAGTGGTTAAAAAGTAAATAAAGAGGCTGACTTATAAATAAAAGGTTAAAAAGTAAAAAACATTGATTTGACCCTTTTAGGCACATCTCTCTCATTGTCTCTTCCACCCATCCACCCACCCACCCACTCGAGTTTAACTCAGTCACAACTCAACTTCTCCGGCCCCGGTGCCGGAGTCCGGCGAGAGCTTCCAGGCGGAGGTTGCTATAAGTGGCCGTGTATGCCACCCCAACATAAGACACCCATCGTTTTCCTCCACTCTGTAACCATCGCCGCCGGCGAACAGAGCTAAAAGCATGGAAGCTTGTTTGAACGCATTTGAACCCAGATGAACCGGATCGAACCCAGATGAGTTCATCCTAACCCTCCATTGATTCAGTGTTTCATGTCGTTCAACTCGATCTGAACCTTCACAAGCCACCACGTTACAAATCTGTCTCCCTAAATAAACCTCCGACATCACCAAATCCTGATTGTTCACCGGAGGTTGAGGAAGAATCCCAGTTGGTGAAGTCGAAGCCGAAGACCCAGAGCTTTCTAACGAATCAAACATGGTTGAGTAATAATGCAAAGCTTCGTTAAATCTATCAATGAAAACCCCTGCGTTATGATTCGCTTCTTGTTCAACAAGAGTAACGATCTTCGGGTTAATTTGTTTAATAGAATTTAACACTTTTTCGATTGCTCCCGGCCGGGATAACAATCGATGAAGCTCAAAAACAGAGTTTATAGCTACTGCTTCAGTTTCACTTGGCCTTATATCAAGTATAGTTGCATCAAGATCTGCTAATGAATTAGCAACAAATCCCCTGAATTCGAATTCAACTCCGATTGTTTCAGCTAACTGAGCTAACTTCCATCCAACTTGTTGCAACGCATCTGTGTTATCCGGTTGTGGAGGGCCTATTCCGGTGAGTCTAAATGCAGGAGGTTCACCGGGGCGTAAAGCTAAAGCTTGCATAAGTGCAGGCCATTGCATACCCTGTTTTAAGCTGAAATCAATGACATGAACTTTGTTACAACTTGTAAACGCTTCAAGAATCGCTTGATTAGCTGTAAAATGGGCGAATTTGAGATAAGGGCAAGTTTCGTAGAAATGCATTTGTAAAACATCTGTATATGATGATTCAATTGAATCTTGTGGATAAATTTTGTAGATTCTTCTTGCTAATGATTCAGCAAAGTAAGTAGCAACTTTTCTCATAGCACCAGATTGTGAAACAGCAAGAATACCAATATGTCTAACAAGTTGATCAGCTAGAGTTAGATTTTCTTGTTGTACAGCTTCAGCACAAGCCATTAAAGTATGAACAAGACGAACACCAGTTTCTTGTGAATCAACTAGTACAACTGGTCTAGCTGCTGATGAATCTGTTAACATGGAGGTTGAAAAACTTGAACTTGATCTCTGTCTTTTATTGCTATCTGAATTGAAAACAGCACCACCAGGTATAGCTCTCAAATCATCATCAGAAATGGTGGTTGTTCGATGATTTTGTTCGTTTCTGGAGAAATCGATTATGGAAGAAGAAGAACCACAACCAGAAAGGACTAATTCATTTTCTTGATTACACATATCGAAGTTTGTTGAAATGGAAGATAGCATACTTTGTACCCAACCAGCCATATCAGATGGGTTTTTATGAACAGTATCAGTAGAAAGATGAGTGATACCATCTTCCATAGTTGTACCCATAGCCATCTCAAGTTGTTCAAGTTTTTGAGCAACATCAGCCATATCAGATGACTTAACTTTATAACCCAAAACAGCTAAAAGCTCATCCATTCCTGCATCTGGTGTTTCTTCTTCATCTTCTTCCCAAATCTTACCTTTACCTGAAGTACCGCCATTAGAGACACCACCATTATAGGATTTTTTCTCTATTTCTCGATCTCGATCTCTCTTCATTTTTAACAAATGGGGTTTGTTCAAGATTAAAGATTATTGGGTAAGAGTGACAAGTGCTGGATTTTGAGAAGCAAGAAAGCTGGATAATTTTGCATCAATGGGGGAGTTTGAAAGGAAAAAAGTCTGATATTTTTGCTTGGTTTTTTGCATCAAAGGTTTCAGATTTTTAGGGACTGTTTATTTTATTGAATTATTTTTGAAATATATCTTTTTTGGGGGATTGTGAGGGAAGAAGAAGTGCTCGTGAAGAGGGGCGCGAGCTTCAAGAATGGAGGCACAGAGGGGAACTGGAGAAGATAAGGAAGAGAAAACAGGCCAGCAATAATATTCACTTCTTTTTTTTCAGATTTACAAAAAAAAAAAAAAAAAGTATATGGTACTGTACTATCTTCGTTTTAATTTGTTTATCTTGTTTTGACGTGACATGTGTTATATAACACATGATACAAAGTTTTGTGGTTATAGTGGAATGTATCGAAATGTCACGTGAAAAGTTAAAATTAAATAGTTAGCCTATTTTTAGGATTTATTTACAAAAATATAATACTATCTATGTTTCAATTTATTTGTCTTGTTTTAACGTGCCACGTGACACATGACACATAATTTAAAAAAATAAGAAGATTTTTTAATCTTGTAATTTTAAATTTATCTAGTTAAAATAAAATAGTTATCAAAAAAACAAACAAGAACATTTTTTGGAATGAATTACAAAAAAAAAATGGAGTAGGATAAATAAATTGAAATGAAAGTTGTCCACTTAAGTGAACTGATTGGGTATGGTAAAAATTAAAGGCTACTTTTCACTATATCTTTTGATTATTTCAAGTAAAAAAATTTTAAAAAATAAAAAATAATTAAGAATCTTAATAAATGAAGTGGAAATATAAAAAAAGATTTCAATAATTTTGTTGAACTTTGAATATTTTTCTTATTTAGATCATAAACAAAAAAATTAACAATTCACTTAATATGAATTAAAGAAAATATCTTTATTTCTTGTCCGACATTCGATATTTAGTTTACAATTCAGTTATATTAGATATCTATTTATGAAAGCGACCATTCTAACCAGAAATAAATCATTTTCAAACCTCGAATACAAAATTTCTTATTAAAACTAGAGGAATCGTTATTATACCATTACAAAGTCGGTAAATATAGTACCAATTATACTACATACTACTCTTGATTATATTATTTTATGAAAAATTTGGATAATAAAGTGATGGAATTTTTTGCACAAAAATATAATTTTATGAATTTTTAACAGTTTCCGCACTCAAATGTCTCAATGGAGTTTGGTTCAAAAATTTGAAGGAACAACTTTTACAAATATCTTTATTCAATATTACAACTACTCTCCCAATTTAATTTAATAATAAGTTATTTTATTTTTAAATTTAATTTTAAATAAGTGATATGTGAGTCAACAAAATATTAATTATTTTCTTTCAAATTTATCTCTATTTTAAATGAGTAAGTGACACTTCACATAGTCAAAAAATATTAATTATTGTCTAACAAATTTTTCTCTATTCAAATGAGTAGATTTTTATGTAATTAAGACAATACTCCCTTCATTTACTTATACTTGCCCATTAAGTTAAAAATAACTTTTCACCACCTATTTGTCCACTTTAATAAATATATATAAAAAAATTATCCTTAACATCAACATTTTTACGAACCCTACTAAATATTAAATCATTTTTATTATGATTCATTTTATTTCTCAATATAATGTTTTTCTATACGAATTTAAATTTAATCTTACTGCAATTTAAATATCAAATATTGAACAGTATAAGACGATGAACTAACAAAAATTATAGTGAAATGACAAATACTTCTTTATCAAATTTGAATCATCATAACTAGATCATCTTATTATGTTTTAACATAATCTAATTTTAATCGAGTTTCAATATAAATGTAAATTTAGAAAAAAAAAGTATAAAATGATATATGAGGTAATATAGGGGGCCACAAATTGTGTGGTATTTAAGACAATAGTTATAGTGAACCCATGAGTTGTGTCTTTGATGTGTGTTAAGTACATGCACCTATTTGTGGGGTGTGAACTCCTTTTTAAAGCTTATTTCCAGTGTTGCCACGCCTATTTTCCTACTTTTATGTTTGTTGACCCCCCAATTCACCACCTTTTTTAGAACCACTTAACAAACTACACAATCATCAGGTCGTGGTGTACTAGTAGAATTGTTTTACCCTTAATTATTGGCTTTGAGTTCAAGTCCTGGATATAGAGAAAATCTTGTTGAGAGCGTCATCTCTAAATGGACCCTGCATAGCGCGATTCGAATTTAATTGGAGCTCCAATGTAGACTCTGAACACCGAGTGAAAAACCAAAAAAAAAAACTACACAACCAATATGATTTTGTCGCACAAGGAATGAGACTAGGAATTTGATCAAATAGGATCGTTTGATAATCAAATTATTACAAAGACTTTGATTTAGTAAAACTTGATTTAGTGTGAATGTTATTAGTTTCGTTCTCAAATTATTGACAGTTTTTAACAATACTTCACTATATTTTTTACTACAGAAAAATGTTGAAAAACACCTCTAAGCTTAGCGAGAATCTAGGAATGTGTATCACTCATATTGCAAGATTAGAAATGTATTTAAATTTAATTAATCAAGTAAAAAGGGATTTTTTAAAGCTATCAATAATTTAGAGATGAACTAACAATTTGCATTGAGTTTAAGAGTGTTTTTAATACTTCTGCCTTTTTTTTTTTTGGTTATTAAGGTAGAAAATTGAAAGGAAAAAAGGCGGCCGGGAGGGGGGGATTAGAGAGGGAATTAGAAGATGAGAAATCAAAATTCTTACTACGTGAAAGTTCAGATAATCAACTAACTCAGTTATTAAAATTCATCAAACAAAAACTATATCCATAAGGTTAAAACTGATAAAAAAAACATATAAAGATATCATCTTCGTCTAAGAAGCTCTAATATGAGATTCGGACGCCCTGCCTATCAAAAATCAACATTTTTAGCATGGACATTAGATGACGAAACCTCAACATTGAACTAATAATGAATTGAGTTTAATCTAATTTTAATATCATAATTTCAAAAAATAATACCTTAAAACAATTTTTATGATATTTTCATTTACATATCTCTCATATAAATAACGTCGGCCACATAGTACTATACTATATAAGATGGAAAAGAGAAAATTAATGAACACAAAAATATAAAAAAGCCTAGGCCTGCGGCTGAGCCTTTGGACAAGGGCGGTGAACTTGTATATTATTGGAATAGTACATTAAAAAAAAATATTCGTATCAATTTAGGTAACATATTTTTTTAAAATCATTTTAAGAGAAAAAAAATCACTTAATATAACGACGAAATAATATTTTAGATTACAAATTTTATGATTATTTTTTTTATTAAATCAATCAGTATCACATAAATTAAAACTGAATGAACTTACAGAATAAAACATATAGGTCTATTCCGTCATATTTATCAGTTACTCATTTCGTTTCAATTTGTTCTTCTCACAATCACTCTCAATAAGAATAATTTTTTCCCCTTCTTAACAATTCGCTATTCCGTCATATTTATCAGTTACTCATTTCGTTTCAATTTGTTCTTCTCACAATCACTCTCAATAAGAATAATTTTTTTCCCTTCTTAATAATTCGTTAATTTTAATTTTCTTACACGACATACCAAATACCACAAAAATAAAGATATTTTTGTTATATTCGTAAACCAAACAAACAAAGTAAAGCGGAAGCAGTATTATTTCGATGGACGACTATACTACGTATCAATTTTTTTAGAAGAAAAAAGGTGTGGGGGCCACATCCCACTACCCACTGAAAAAAATACAGTAAGGGAACGACGCCGTACTGACACGTCTAGCACTATATTGGTCCATTTAGCCATGTGATTGATTCTGCTATTTTCCCATTTTCCCTTTCATTCTGGTCCCTCCTTCCCATGTTACTCTCCTAAATTTCATAATACTATCCTAAAACAAAATTTTAAAAATAATATTAAAAAATAAAAAATATTTTTTTAGTAATAAATCAGATTGAAAATACTTTTAATATAGTGTGATATTCCTTTCTAATTCAAATTGAGTTTCATATAGTTGTTATCATGATTTACGAGTCTGTTATTGAGATTTCAGTGTTCTATCTGTAAGATCGAACATCTTAGTCTATCGAAGCTTAGAGACAATTTTTTTTAATATCATAGTGTCTTTAGTCAATTTTTTTCACGGTAAAAGCAAATCACATGTGATTAGTTTGTCATTTATTTTTGGAACCCCGGTATAGTTTGGACATATTGGACAAACCCTCCATTGTGTATTCAACGAATGTAAACGGCACGAAGCAAGCCTCATATGACAAGCTCGACTCAGAAAGTATATTTTGGATCATTTATATGGATAATTACCCTCCAAACCAATTGAATTATCCCCAAAGACCGATCTGTCATATTTTTATTCGTTACATAAATTATTATTGGATCTAATAATAGTTGTTAAGGTAAATTCAATGAAAATTCTTTTTCAGACTAAGTTCACATAATTTTCACAAAAATCTCTCGTTATTAAGAAAATCCTTACATCTAATATGTTGCTTTTTAATTATAAATATGAGATTTTCTCATACAGTTAATAATTTTATGTGACAATATTTAACGGAAAACCAAATTTATGAAAAAATGAACTCAATATATACATGAAGATAGTATAGTTTTAGAACCGACGGGTGTACACATTTCATGAAAATTTATGTGACTTTAAGAATATGTCTTTTAGGATAAAAATGGATATTAAATTACAAAAGTTTTTAAATAATAGAAAATTATTTTTCTTTTAAATTAAAATAAAAGAATGTTATATAAAATAAAATAAAGTGTATTTTGTTTTTTGAAAATAACAGGCTGGCTAAAGCATGAAGGAGTAATGATGATCAAAGTGAAAATATATAAATAGAATATATACTCCATATAATATGAACCGATAAATTTATACGTATTTTGAAAATGACATAAAAGGAATCTATTAAAAGTAGTACAAAAGAATAATTATTTTGACACCTCACCTTTCTTCATCTCACTTCAACTAGAATGTGACACTTAAATAGTAGCAACATTTTATGAAGTTCATATATATATATATATTATGTTTCTTCTGTAGCGATTCTGATTTAACTGTTAAAATATTATTTATTTCGAGTTCAGATTCACACGGACTTGTCCCAAAGTTCAACTCAAAAGACATCTTAAAAGTTGATTCTGAACTTATTCTTATAAAGTTTCTAACTTTTTTTTTGTTCAATTGAATGTGGAAATTGCTTATTATGTAATATGTAGCTAAGGAACCACGTCAATCCATTCTGAATTTGTAGCTAAGGAACCAAACCAATTTCATCCCGAATTTGGTGGGTAAGCTCTACTACGGTGATAATACTATAAAAAAGTTTGGCAGGAAAATGACTCGAGCTAGAATGATGAAAAACTTAATACCTCTCATTATTCTTATCACATTTTCAATATGAAAATTTAAAAATTACACTTTCCTGCTTGCAAAATTAAACTAACAACACAGTACAATAGATAACAACCATCCAAACAAGTTGTTAATTATTTTTATTTATGAATAAAAGACGACTCACTAAAGGAAATTAATTAGATTAAATAATCTTTGACTTGAGTCGCCAAAATGTATTAAAGGATATTTGAACGTGTAACTTTCTATTTAATGATTGTGAAATTAGTTAAGTATCAATAAAATTTGTACTTTGTACGAAGAAAAAAATGTTGAATTTTCACATGAGTTGACCAATTTGTATGGTAATAATAATAATAATAATACTATGATGTATAATTCATATAGGTTTTTGTGAAACATGATTTAATTTAATTAGGCAAACGATTCAGTACAAACGAAAAAATTTCAAACAAAAAAATCATTTTTTCCTTGGACCTCGTTTTTCATAAAGTTAACTTTGTGGTGTAAATTATTTTCGTTATCCAATTTTTGTTTGCCATGATTTCTTCATGAGTTGTCTATTTTGCCAGCAAAGACTCACCAAGTCTAAGTCCAGGCTGGTCATAAATTTTAATTTATTTTTCTTTTTCATTATTAATTATTTGACTAAATTGGTGAAACTCCTTCGTAACTGCTCTGATTCAACGATTAATATATTGTTTGCTTTGGACATGAGTCCGTATAGATTTATTTCTTGGATATTTCAATAGATGATTCTGAACTCATTCATATAAGATTGATTATAACTTTATTCTCTTGATTCGATGTGGGATTCCGAATTTACCTTAAGGCGTAATATCATGTATCCCTTCTTCTGAGATTTGCCCTCTGTCATGGGCGGCATAATTTTTTAAAAACATAGGTTGCATTTCAAGATCCAATTATAAGTTATATATAGACACAATCCTCTATGGAAGATGAAGTATTTCAACATAATTGTTGGTTTAGGAGATTTACATGTTTCTTCATGCATAAGCGAATACCTTTCAATCACGACTTGAGTTATTGATTGTAAAATTTAAGTCATTGGGCTACATCTAGGGTGTTCGTGGTTCGGTTTGGATCGGTTATTGGTTAAAATCAAAATTAAACCAATCTAGTCGGTTTTTTAAATATCTAAAACCAAACCAAATCAAACGAAAAAAATAACCGTCGGTTTGGTTATTGACGGTTTTGTTTGATTTTTTTGGTTTTTTCAGTTTGAAAGTAATAAATTTTTGAGGACATACGTATCTTGATAGACACAAACACCTAGTACATGAACAAACCACTGAAAAGCTATTGTTGGTTCAATTAAGCAATTAAACAATACTAAAGTTATGATTGTAATAGATGGGCTGAAAATTTTCGTATTCGGCTTGAGAAAATGGTAAAGTTAAAGACTTAAGTTACTTAAAATTTAACAAAATATTTATATTTTATTTATGAATAATAAATAAATAATTATAAAATTTATCTATCTAATTTATCGGTTCGGTTTGGTTATTTTTTAGTAAACCTAAAACCAAACCAAACCAAACAGTATCGTTTTTTCAAAATGTAAAATCAAACCTAACCAAATCAAACCAAATATCAATTTTTTTAATCAATTTGGTTCAAATTGCGATTCAATTTAATTTTTTAACCATAACCATGAACAGGCCCTAGCTACATCTATCTATCCTGCACAATAACCTTTCTACTGTTCATTCTTTGATTAACACTAGAGGAGATTAGTTCCCTTCGTCGAGCCTCTTATCACAAAACGAAGTAAGTCCTTGATTTTCACAACTTAAATTCATATTAAGAAATGCCTCTCTTGTAAACCCTAGTTAGCCGTCAATCTATTGATAAAAAAAAGAATTTTTTCTCAACACCTATATTGATATAATTATCAATAGTTATCTAATACGTACTTAGGTGATTAACTAATTAATTGCCTAATTGGTGCCCTTATGAGT
>JAJOOO010008202.1:0-10421 GCA_029582685.1 Solanum piurae | reverse complement strand
TAGGAATGTCACTCTTCCAAAAGTAGTTCCAATTATATTTTGGGGACCCTGTCATCCCCATTAGTCCTCTTTTGTAGGCATTGTTGACTGTGAAGACTCCATCCTTGCTATGTTTCCACAGGATCTTGTCTGTTGCTGTTGTAGTTATAATCATTCCAGCTAGTTTTTCCAGTAGCGCTGCCACCCACTCCACCTCCCAGTCATTAAGTAGTCTTCTTAAATATATGTCCCATCCCTGATCTGTCCAACAATCACTCACTCTAGCATCAGGGTTCTCACAGATTAGAAACAAATTTGGAAAAAGTTCTCTCAGAGAGGTTTGGTCTATCCAACCAACTTTCCAAAATTTAGTTTTGTTTCCATTACCCACCTTAATACACATATTTCCTTCCATTTGTGGCCATAGGTTCCTGATTGTCCTCCATACCCCCACCCCATATGGTTCAGAGGTGATTTTTGTACACCAAGGATTTAGCTCTCCATATTTTGCTACTATAACCTCCTTCCAGAGAGCTGCATCTTCCTCAGTGTATCTCCATAGCCATTTCATCAAAAATCTTTCATTTTATAACCTCAAATTTCTGATCCCTAAACCCCCTCTTTCTTTGCTAAGAAGAACATTCTTCCAGTTGACTAAGTTATAACCCTTTCCCTCCTTATTGCTTTTCCATAGGACGTTCCTTCTCCCTTCTCCCGCTCACGTTCTAGTATTCCAACTCCAGATATTAATTTGAATTGCATGTTAGGTTTTTCTTGTTCCATGTGACTCTCTCTCTAATTAGCACAACTGTCACAGCTATTGGCTTCCTTATGTATCTCTACTACCTGACGGTCCTCCAGGAGGTTCATCTTCTTCCCTTCGCCAGCGATAGCCATGGTTGATGTCTCACTCCATATGGCTATAATAAAAATTAAACCCCTTTCTTCAATCTCTACTTTTCAGAAACATATCTTCCATCTCCTTTGACCTTCATTCTTGCCCATTTTAGATTGTTTTTGAGAGATATTTGGTCCTCTGTTTCTATCCAACCTTTGCACTGCTTTCCGATTGCCTTAAAAATCTTTTCTGTCCAGAGGTGAAGAGGAGGACCCATGATTCTTACCCATGTTTACTCTCTTTCTTGATTACTCGTGCAACAACCAACAACTAGATTCCACTATTCAAGGTGGGTTTTTGCTTTTTTCCCAACTCCATTCCCTTAAAGAATTTGTTCTGCCATGGATTTTGTTGGAAACTCAAAAAAGAACGGATTATCTGCCATTTCATAAATGTTCACCTCAAAGGCGTTCTTCCAATTCGATACAGCCTACCTTCGTATATCTAAAAGTGTTGTTTTTTTTCTTTCATCGCTTTGTTAAAATGGTTCTCAGCAGACACATCCCCTCCGACCACAATAATTTTCTTATCACTTGTGCTGACCAATGCTCTGGTTGACTCTTTCGACTGCCATTTCCTGGTTCTGATCGCTTCAGCATATAGAATTTTTGGGCCTGCCTTCCTAGGGATGGTTGTAATGAAGGGCTTATATCTCCCTTAATGAATCTAACAATCTTAATTGCAATGCTCCTTCGTCTAGCATTTAATGTAACTTCTGGGATAATAATGAAAGATCTGTTGTCAAATTTCTACATAAACAACACTTATTAATCTACCGAACTTGTTGTTTTTCCTTGAGCAGAAAAAAGTGCATGTTGCTCCTTTAATTTCCACCTTTTTGTCTATGCTTTGTTATCCCTTCAAGCTTCCTGTTTAACGTGAATATCCACTCTATTGTTTTCGGTGGAGGAAGTTGAACCACTAAACACACTGGCAATAGAGGATGAGATAGAGGGGGATATGGACACAACTCTTTGGGTCCATCAACACATAATTAAATTGAGCAAAGAGTTTGGGATTTGCTTTGGTGGCTGACAAAGAGGCCATGTCTCTCTTCAAGAGAATAGATAAGAACAAGCAAGCAATAAGACGAGCAATCAGACATGGGCAGAGATTGCAGCAACGTTTACAACAAAGAAGAAAGGCCATGCAAGAATTAAAAGGGTTGGTGTTTGGCATACATTTTAAAGCAATGGGCTGAGAAATAGTGGAAAGGGAGAAACCATCATGGATCAATGAAAATGAAAGTAATTTCCTGGAATGTGAGGGGATTTAACAAGAGTGACATCAGAAGGGTGATAAGTAGCCTCATTCATATGGAAGGTTGATATATTGTGCTTTCAGGAGACAAAATTGGAGAAAAGGTTTAATAACTATGGGGGAATATGTGTGTCAGATATGCTCAATTGGATGCAAGTGGAACACGGGGGGTGGGGGCGAGATAGTGGCAACTGGAATGTACTCATTGACGTGTAAGTTTACATGTCAATGAAAGTAGTTCAATTGGTATATGACAGGGGTTTAGGCTCCTAACTGCATTAGGGAAAGGCAAGAAGTGTGGGAGGAAGTTGGGTCTGTGAGTGGACTGTTCAGTCGACCCTGGGTTCTGGCTGAGACTTTAATGTAGTTAGATATCCCTCGGAAAAGAGTAACTGCAACAGAAGCACCAGAGCCATGTTAGAAATTTTGAGTTCATTGATGATATGGAGCTGATGGAACCATTATGAGAAGGGGGTAACTAATGGATATTCAGGAAATAACATAAATCATTGATAGATTTCTGATTTCATAGGATCTGTATGAGATGTTATTTCTGCTTGATTAAAAAAAAGGAAGTTCAGAAACACTAAACAGGAGATGCTAACAAGAGTTTGTCCTGACCATTCCTGGGTGTTTCTAAAAATGTGGTAACTAGGAACATAACAAATCATACTTCCAAGTTCGAAAACTGGTGACTTGAGACCAAAGGTTTTTTTGACGGAGTACAAGAGCGGTGATCATGTATTGAGATTGGAGGCAGGCCAAATTACATGCTTGTTGGGAAGCTCAAAGCTCTTAACAGAAAATTGAAGGAATGGAACCAAAACAACTTTGGCGATATGGAAATGGAAAGAATGACATTATTAATTAGATCAATAAGCTTGATGACACAACAAAGAAGACAACTTACTGCTAATGAAATTTCCAAAAAGGCAAAGCATGGTCATGAATATTGAAGAATATGCAAGAAGAGAGGAATAGCATGGAGCCATGGACACAAAGATCTAGGGAACTTTGGCTTAAACAGGAAGATAAGAACAGTAAGTTCTTTCAAAGAATATTCAATGCACACAAAAGAAACTACTACATTGATAAGCTGGTCGTGGGAGGTGAATTCATTGAAGAACCAAAGATTTAAAAAGGGAGATCATACATTTTTATCATAATCTATATTCTGAAGCAGAGGAATAGAAACCTTCATGTAATATGATCAACTACCCCATTATTTCTAAAAATGAAAAATGTAACTTACAAAATAATTTTGAAGAGAAGGAAGTACTAGAGTGTTTAAAACTTTGAGCTGTGGACAAAGCTTCTGGCCCAAATGGATACACAATGAGAGTTTTCATTCAATGCTAGAGGTGATCATGGCGGACGTGATGGCTGCAATTTCAACTTTCTTTCAATGAAGATGTTTGAAAATAGCTTCATGCTACTTATGTGGTATTAACACCTAAAGAAAGAATTAGGAAACTTCAGATCTATCAACCTTATTGGGAGTTTCTATAAGTTGATTTCAAAAAATTTCAGAGAAAAACTCGAAAAGGTGATGCATAAACTGATGGACACTCAAGAAATGACATTCTTAAAAGGTAGACAAATAACATATGCAATTTTCATTGCCAATGAATGCCTAGACTCTAGATTGAAACAGGAAAACCCAGGCATAATGTGCAAGTTGAATATTGGAAAAGCATATGACCATGTGAATTGGGTTTTTCTTGTCAGAATTTTGCAGCAAATGGAGTTTGGAAGGAAATGGGTTAGTTGGGTGAAATTGTGCATAACCACTGTAAAATTTACAATCGTGATTAATGGGGCTCCTGAAGTGTTCTTTGTATCTCAAAGAGGACAAAGACAAGGTGATCCCCTATCACCTTTTCTCTTCATTATTACAATGGAAGGTCTTAACGACGCTTATAAAGAAAATGGAAGTTTAAACAACATATTAAGGACAGTTCATAGAAATGGATGGATATGTGGCTTCAATGTGGCACAAAATCATGAAGAGAGGGTGGAGTTCCTCATCTGCAGTATGTTGATAACACTATAATTTTTTGTGATGCTGAAGATAGTCAACTGAGATATCTAAGGATCATTTTGATCTTATTTAAAGCTATCTCAGGATTACACATAAACTATAGGAAGAGCTTTCATGTGATTACTGTGGACAGAATGCAACAGATGTTGAAATATTGGGTGGAGAAATGGGAAGCACTCCAACTATGTATCTTGGAATGTCCCTTGGGTCAAAGAGCAAATCCAAAGACATATTGTCTGGGACCAAGAGAGATGTAAAAAAAAGACTACCAAGATGGAAATTTTAGTATCTTTCTTTAAGAGACATACTAGTTCTTTAATCAACTTTGTTCTGGATGCACTCCCCACTTACACGATGTCATTATTTTCTATACAAGTGTGGAGGAGGACTTTCTTGTGACAGGGCAATAAAGAGAAGAGGGGATCTCATTTGGTTAAATGGAAAATGCTGACCATCAGTAAGATAGAAGGGGGCATGAGAATCAGTAACTTGAAGGAGTAATTGCCTTTTAATGAGGTAACTATGGAGATTTACCCTAAAATGACATACTTTATGGGGCACAGTTGTAAAAACAAAGTACGGAAGAAGATTTGATAACCAAAAAGGTGACACCTCCTTATGGAATTAGCCTATGGAGAAACATCAGGAATTTATGGCTAAATCTTGAAGGCTGATTGAGGATTAGTATCAAGGATGTCGGGAAAACATTGTTTTGGGGGGACATATGGGTGGGTGAAGGTAGCATGAAGTTTCTATCGCAGACTTGTTTGATCTAAGCTTACATCAGACAACCACATTGAATGAGGTCTGGTCCCCTCAGGTGTGGAACCTAACTCTGAGGAGATCATATAAGAGAGGTATCAAGGATGACAAAACTATATGATTGTTTGGAGCAAAGCAGGGGGCCTATAAGAGAGATATCAAGGATGACAAAACTAATTGAACGTTTGGAGCAAAGCAGGGGGCCAATTGGGATCACAATTAGCCTTTTGGCCATGGAAACACATATGGAAAGTCAAAGTTCCATATAAGGTGGCTTATTTCACTTGGTTAGTAGCTAGAGAAGCCATGTTGACTCGGGAGAACCTCAGACGAGGGGCATCAACTATGTTCAATAAGCTTTTTGTGTGGATAGGAGGCAGAGACAATTAATGATATAATATTGAATATGAAAAACGAAACCCTAACTCTAAGAACAAGACATAAAGATAATGGATAGAATTGTAACAAAAGTAGAGTACGAACATGTTTTGATGTATGTCTACCACCTTTTGTATACAACTTTTATACTGGAGTTTTCTCAATTATATCAATGTATCCATTACTTTATTCGAAGAAAAAAGAGTAGAGAACCTATTGAAAGTCCGAAAGATATAGTTCTTTACAAATCACAAATGATCTATAGTAATAGGAACCTTGTGGATCCACTGAAAATTAACTAGAAAGAAAAGACATGCTCTGATCCATACAAAACCATTTTGTACATTCCACAAAAACTTGCGTTAGGCAAAGGGGCTATATCCCATGCTATACAACTTTTTCACATGCTTGATTATAGAAGCCAATCAGACATTGGCCACATTACTCCAGATAAATTAAATACCATTCTGGTTTCCTCCATCCCTTATCTAAAAGATTCTAAGGTGTTTCAATGCAGGGTTCAAATCCTTTGATATTACTAGATGGGAGACTGATAAGGCTGAGTGGTACGAATGGGTGGAAAGGAGTAGGAAGATGATGCGCAGATCTTCAATGAATAAGAAGGTGATGGAGTGGATATGTGTCTGCCTCAAAGAAGCATCAAAGGAAAAAAAGAAGGAAACTAGGAGATGGAAGCTGACAGAAAGGGAAGCAGAACATTTCTGTACAAAAAAGCATAATGAACATGGGAGATTCATAAGCATTATAACATTAAATAGAGAGGGGAGATCAGGTCTAATCATTCCAGAAATAGCAGATAATGCTGGGTGGTTGGACATTGCTTCAAAGATCACCAGGTTCATTAAATGCCAGAGGAAGAAACAGATGACACCCAACACAAGGATGACGGATGCTGATTATCCCTATGCAAGTGTTTTACAAGAAAGTAAATGGCAAACCAGAAGCCTACGCACAACCGAGATCAATAGCAAGAAAGGAACCGTAGAAGTACTAGACAAAATGGATGCACAGGAGGATGGCCTATTAGGGAGATGTCTAGTTGGGTACTGTAGAGAGGAGTCAAAGGAAGGGCCAACTTTAGCAGAAATTCGAAGATGGTCCACAACAACATGGAAGAAAGTCTTTGGATTAAACATCTATCAGTTGTATGTTGAGATGTTCCTTTTCGAGTTCCCAAATAGATACATGGCAGAGCAGACCATTCATGGTCAATGGAGATGGAAAAATTACAGATTTCATCTCGAATGGTGGAAGCCAACACTTGGGTGTATTCCAAGAGCAGCAACTGTAGAGAAAATCTGGGTTAGAGCAGTGGGAATTCCCCTGCACCTCTGGTCCAAAAAGGTTTTTAAGGAAATAGGTGAAATTTGTGGGGGATGGGTTGCTACGGAGGAGGAAACTGAGCTTAAGAATCATATGAAATGGGCCAGAATCTTGGTTTCAAATGATGGTAGCAGCATCCCAAGGGAGGTGGCGATATCCCAAAATGGTGTCAAATACCACTTTTCGATCTGGGCAGAATGTAAACCACGGTATGAGATCATGCCGGAAAAACCAAATGGAGGAGATGAAACACATTACCCAGAGAAAGGCTTAACCCAGTGGGTAAGGGAGGAAAGCCTCTGTGAAGAAGTACAAAAATCCCTTCAAATCAAGGATTCTGTCAGAGGACAGCATGTGGGAACAGCCCGAAAAAGTGTATCACCAAGAGCACATGGGAGGCACATGTCTCATTTAAATGAGACCTCTGAAGTGGGCTGTTCACATAAGCCCATTTTGAAAATACCACAAAATCTATTTAAAGGCCCAGACTTAGCTGCAAAGGTTATTTTCAACAATGTACAAGAGGAGAAACAAAGTCCCATAGAAGCCCACAGTGCCTTTAGTTTTGCTGAAGACATAGCAGCACATATTTCTCTACATGTATCCTCTCCAGAAGCAGAACAAAGGAAGTCTTATGCGAAGATGGTGATGACGACGACTGAGTTTGTGAATGGGGATGGTTCACCGACACCAAACAAGGAGGCAGATTGGCAAAAGGTAAGAGACTGCGACAGTAGAAGTGCAGAAAGTGACAATTACGGGATAATTCTCCCAGGTGACGATACAAATATCGTCAACCGGGAAGTAGAGGAAGTTGAACCAATAATGATGCAACAACACATTCTGCAAGGGAGAGAAAAAGAAACATCGGTCTGGGTGCAACAAAACTTGATAAAACTGGGGAAAATATTTGGGGTTGATTTTCAAGGACTCGAGGAGGAGGCCACAGAACTCTTAATGCAGATAGATGGCTACAGGCAAGCAAGAAGAATGGAACAGGATATTGAAGTTAAAAAAACAAGGATCAAGGGTGCACAAGAACTGAAAAGTTTAGTATCCTTTGATGTTAAATATAAAAACACGGGGGACAGGAACAAGGCGAGAAATACTAGCTCTAGTTCTCGATGAAGTTCAAGTTAGTGTCTTGGAATGTTAGGGGGTTGAATAATAGAGAGAAAAGGAGGCGCTAGTAAACAGTTTGGTTTGGGGTTGGAAGGCCGACATTATTTGTCTTCAAGGGACAAAATTAGAAGGGAATGTCTCAGAAATGGCAAAACAAATTTGGGGCGGGAGATGGGTTAGACAAGCATATCTGGAAGCAAGTGGAACGAGAGGGGGTATTTTATTTATGTGGGATGAGAGGGTTTGGAAGGGGGAAGTTTTGGAGATAGGAATGTACTCTATAACTTGTAAGTTTGAATCCCAACTTCAGTCTTTTAAGTGCCACATCACGGGAGTATATGCTCCCAACTGTTACAAAGAAAGAAGAATGGTTTGGGATGAATTGGGTTCTGTGAGGGGACTGATAGAAGGGCCTTGGGCCGTTTGTGGGGACTTCAATGTCATTAGATACATCTCCGAGAAGAAGAATTGTTCAATCAGAACTAGAGGCATGAGGGAATTTTCAGACTTTATCGAAGATATGAATTTAGTTGACTTGCAACTAGAGAATGCTAATTATACTTGGTTCAAAGGAGACCAACAGAAAACAACTTCAAGGATTGATAGAATCCTAATTTCAGATGAGTGGGATGACAATTTCGGAAATCTGAAACAACTTCCACTTCAGAGTTTCAGCTCTGACCACATCCCTATAGCACTACTTGGAGGGTCTTGGAAAAAGAACAAGAATTATTTTAAATTTGAAAATTGGTGGCTGGAGACAGAAGGTTTTATTGATAGAGTCAAAAATTGGTGGTCCTCTTTCAACTTCTTAGGCAGGCCTGACTATGTCCTGGCCTGCAAGCTCAAAGCTCTGAAGCACAAACTCAAAGAATGGAGGAATGAGGAGACTGGGAACTTGGGAGTACAAAGGAAGAAATTGCTCGAACAAATGGCAGACTTGGATACTGAGAGGGAAGATAAAGTATTCATTGATGAAGAGATAGCTAAAAAGTTTGAATTACTTCTAAAATATGAGGAGTTGTTGAAGAAGGATGAGATTTCATAGAGACAAAAGTCAAGAGTTCTTTGGTTGAAGGAAGGTGATAAGAATACCAAATTCTTTCACAAAATGGCAAATGCTTATAAAAGGTACAACAATATAGACCAGCTAGTGATACATGGAGAAATTACCAAAGAACCAAGTAGAATCGAAGGGGAAATTGTGGGGTATTACAAAAGGTTGTACTCAGAAACCATCCAATGGAGACCTACCTTCCAAAATACTCAGTTTCCAGTCCTAACAGAGGAAGATAGGGGGGCTCTCCAAGGCCATTTTGATGAGAGTGAAATTCTGAGGTGCCTCAAGATGTGTGCAATTGATAAAGCGCCAGGGCCAGATGGTTTTACTATGGGCTTCTTTATCAAGTGTTGGGAGGTGGTGAAGCAGGACATCATGGACACTTTTCAAAACTTTTATGATCAAGGAGTGTTTGAGAAGAGTTTTAATGCAACATTCATAGCACTTATTCCTAAAAAGAAGGGTGTCAAGGAGTTGAGGGACTTCAGACCGATAAGTCTAATTGGCAGTATTTACAAGTTGCTCTCTAAAGTATTGACTGAAAGGGGTGATTGGCAAGTTGGTAGATTCTCAACAAATGGCATTCATCAAAGGGAGACAAATATGGATGCAGTCTTGATTGCCAATGAAGCTGTTGATTCTAGAGTTAAGAAGAAGAAGCCTGGCATTCTCTGTAAGTTGGACATAGAGAAAGCTTATGACCACGTTAATTGGAGATACCTTATGAAGGTATTAGAAATGATGGGTTTTGGGCAAAAGTGGTTGAAGTGGATGGAGCAATGTATTTCAACAGTCTGCTTTTCAGTTCTAGTTAATGGTTCTCCAACAGGATTCTTCCAATCATATAGAGGACTCAGGCAAGGTGACCCTCTGTCACCTTTTCTGTTCCTAATTGCTATGGAAGGACTGAATAACATGATCAAGACATCCAAATTACGAGGTTGGATAAAGGGTTTTGAAGTGGCTAGAGAAGGGATTGACAGTCTGGAAGTGACACATCTACAATATGCAGATGACACACTTATTTTTTGTGATGCTGAGGAAGATCAACTAAAGCACTTAAAACTGATTTTGGTACTGTTTGAAGGGGTCTCTGGTCTACATATTAATTGGAGAAAGAGTTTAATGTACCCTATTAATGTAGTCAACAACATGAGCTGGTTAGCAACAATCCTTGGAGGTGAAGTTGGCACTCTACCAACTACATACTTGGGATTACCTTTAGGAGCCAAATCTATGTGCATAGATATATGGAACAATGTGATCGAAAAGTGTGAAAAAAAACTAGCCAGGTGGAAAACACAATACTTGTCTATGGGTGGAAGATTGACACTAATCAATTCAGTACTTGATGCTCTTCCAACTTACATGATGTCCCTTTTTCCTATCCCACCAGGGGTCACCAAGAGGCTGGACAGTATTAAAAGGAAATTTTTGTGGCAGGGCAATAAGGAAAAGAAAGGATTTCACTTGGTAAAATGGAAATCAGTGATAACTGGGAAGAAAAATGGTGGTATGGGGATTAAGAACCTAAACTTGCAAAGTAAAGCTCTTCAAATGAAATGGTTATGGAAGTA
>JAJOOO010008201.1:0-16482 GCA_029582685.1 Solanum piurae | reverse complement strand
CAAAATAAAATAAACATAAGAATTAGTCAAATAAATTCATAAATAAAAATTATATTTATATAGTATAATTTTTTAATAGAAAAATATGTATAATTATCGTAAAAATAAGTAGTAGTAAATATTATTATACATGGTATTAAAAAAATGTAAATATACATAAATGTGAAAAATGATATATAAAAATGATTTAAAGGGACATATTTGTCATTTACCTATTTTATCTCGGGATAAGTTATCCCGGAATTACTATACCACCCATGGGGAGGGATAACTTATCCCGGTACTAATTATTAATCCCGGGATAAGTTATCCCGGGCATGCCAACCAAACAACATAATTTTTTTTTAATCCCATCACTATTATTTCTAATCCCTCACACCAAACGAGTCCTGAAAGTATTATTCTTTTCGCGGAATAATTTATTTGTCCTATTTTGATTTAATACAAAATTTATAAATATATATATATATATATATATTATTAATTTTTTAAATAGACTTAAAGAAGAGTAACACAAATAAATTAAATGAGAGCTTTCAACAAATTTCATTTCTGGGAAATTATGACGAGTGATAATTTTTTTCTTTAAAAGTATGTGAAAATGTATGTGATAAGCTTCTTTTTTTTTCCTTTTTTCATTCACCCATCATACGACTATGATGAATTTCGAGAGACAAAGTCAAAATGTAATGTTTTTGTCTTATATTTTGAGATGTTTTCTTCTGTTATACGAATTCTACACCTCTTTTTATTAACTTTGGTATTCATAATGAAGTGTAACTAATCTGAATTCAATGTTTTGGGTTGGGGGTGGGGCAGGGGGTTATGCAAATTATGAATTTAACTGAATACGAAAATTTTGGTCAAAGTTTTATATTTATTTCAAAAAAAATTGTTAAATATGTATAAATCATTTAAAACTTAGTAATTCAAAATTTCTTATAATTATTTAGTATTAAAATTAATTAGGCAACTTACGTTTCCTCTATTTGTGAGCTCAAAGATCTCACTTGAATGCCATTGGTTGACATTAATATTGTTTTACGTTTTCTAGACTCCTTAATCGTAGTATATTATAATAATGAAAGTGGATACTCAATCTACAATAATCTAATACTCTAAAGTAGTAAATTTTAAATTATAGTATTGGACATAGGCTAATTAGTGCTCCACACAAATCTAATTTTTTTTCTTACTTTATTTTAAAATAAAGGATGATTTATATAATCAAGAAAAAATATTTTTTTAAAATAATTACCCTTGTTTTAATATATTTTACATCATTAAAGAGTTACTTATATCTTCAAGACATTTAATTAAAGTAAAGACGGTAAAATACTTCTTCTTTTACAGAAATGAATAGTTTTCTATCATGAAAATTTTATTCTTTTTCTAGAGTTGAACTTTAAAAATGACATTTAATCATAAAATATCGAAATTCAATTCAACTTGACTAGAATTATTAATAATTTGCAAAAAAAAAACTTTCCCTCTAAATTACTTATAAAAAGTGAAAAACAACTCTAATTTTATAGTTATATTAAAATATAACTTTAATTTTCAAATATCAATTTTCACTATGAAAATATAATTATTATTTTTTAAATTTCATAATAAAATATGACTAAACGTAATGAAACACACTTATTTAAATTACTTATAAAAAGTGAAAAACAACTCTAATTTTGTAGTTATATTAAAACACAACTTTAATTTTCACTATGAAAATATAATATATATTTTTTAAATTTCATAATAAAAACATGACTAAACGTAATCAAATACACTTATTTTGAAACGAAGAAAATAAGTAGAATAGTATTTACTTTACTATAATAGTCTACACTAGGCTACTACTACCTATCTATTTGTCTAGTCTCTTTATTATCATTAGCTTCCACCTTCATCTTTCTCCATAACTTTTCTCACATCTGAAAAAAAAGATGGATGAATTAATCGTTTCTTCATCATCATCATCATCATTTTTATACCATCTTTACTTTCTCAAGGTAGTCAAACTTCATCAAACCTTCAACAAAAGCTTCAAAATATTCTCAAGATTCAAACAGATTCTTGGTCATATGCTATTTTCTGGCAAACTTCAAATGATGATGATGATGGTCACCTTTTTTTAGCTTGGGGTGATGGTCATTTCCATGGTACTAAATCCAAAACAGGGGTTCAAGCTAGTCAACAATCTACAGAAAGAAAAAATGTCATAAAAGGTATTCAAGCTTTAATTTGTGAAAATGGTGAAGAAAAAGTTGATGATGCTGGTGAAGTTACTGATACTGAATGGTTTTATGTTATGTCTTTAGCTCAATCTTTTTCAATTGGTGATGGTATACCTGGTAAAGTTTTTAGTACTGGTTCTATTATATGGTTAACTGGTGCTCAACAACTTCAATTTCATAGCTGTGAAAGAGCTAAAGAAGCTCATCTTCATGGAATTCAAACTTTTGTATGTATTCCAACTTCAAATGGGGTTCTTGAATTGGGTTCAAATCAACAAATTAAAGAAAATTGGATCTTGATTCAACAAGTTAAGTCCATTTTCTCTTCAATTCCTGATATTGGTTTTGTGACTTGTTTAGAACATAACACAACCAACAGCAGTAAAAACCCGGAAACAGTTTCCCCTGAATGTAATGATTCAGATTCCGATTGTCAAGTACTAGTGGAGAAGAAAACCCCGAAGAAGAGAGGGAGAAAACCAGGGGCAACCCGTGAAACACCGTTGAATCATGTTGAAGCAGAGAGACAGAGGAGGGAGAAGTTAAACCATAGATTCTACGCTCTGCGTTCTGTTGTTCCTCATGTTACCAAAATGGACAAAGCTTCATTGTTATCAGACGCAGTAGCGTATATCAATGAATTAAAATCAAAAGTTACTGAATTGGAAGATCAGCTCACTAGAAAATCCAAGAAACTGAAAATCGAATGTACTGATAGTATTACTATAGACAACCATAGTACTACAACAACAAATTCAGTGGATCAAATTCGGCATAATTCATCGTCAGCAGCATCATTTGGTGTCCAGAATAATTTAAAAGTGGAAGTCGAAGTAAAGATTTTGGGATCTGATGCCATGGTAAGGGTACAATCTGAAAATGTAAATTATCCGTCAGCACGATTGATGCGTGCTCTTCAAGATCTTGAACTTCATGTCCACCATGCCAGTATTTCGAGTGTCAACGATATTATGCTACAGGACATCGTTGTAAAAGTTCCTATAGGATTGAGTACTGAAGATCGATTAAAAAACGCTCTAATTAGAAGCATAGAGCAGCAGTAACAACAGTAGTAGAATGTTTCATCCTTAAATTTTTACGCATTAATCTTGTTTAACTGTATGTTCAAATTAAAATTTCTTCAGTATTTTCGCCTTTGTAATAACTAGTAATCCTTGTATAGAAAAAAATTGTCATGTAAAGAAGATGCATATTGTTGCATGCTTGTTTATGGACAGGCGGAATCGGAAATTTTAATTTATTTTTGTCACTTGATAGATTACACTGGATTTTTTTTTTAACATATAACATAATTATTGAATTCTATCGAGCTAAAGATGTGGCTCCGCCCCTGTCGCTATTTGCCAGTTGTTGGAATTATTATTATTATGAAAATTAAAGGTTCATGTGTGTTGCTGCTTGTTTGTCTTTAAATATCAACATATGTTCCCTAGTTTTCATGTTTATGTGGTTTCCATTTTTATTTTTTTTACATTACCCCACCACTATAAAGACAACTTTTCTTTCCATTATTTTAATATCATTTGTCTTTTCTGTATTGTCCAAAAGTCTAAAAAAACATGAAAAATATGTGATTAGATCATTCTATTGTATATTATTGTCAATGAAAACTCCTCTTTTATCTGACTTTAAAATCCCACTTGAGGGTTGCACAACTATACAATTTATATATCCTACTCTTTCATAGCTGGTTAGAGCTATATATGTATTAATAATATATGATTTGGTTATGAAATTTTTTATATAGTATTTTTTTATTGACGTGATTAAAAAAAATATTACTAGGGTAAGTTATGATAGATCACCAAAGTATATATAGGGAAAAATTTGGTAATACTAACGGCGGATTTATAGGTTTTCGAGGAGTCGAAAACTTAGTAATTTTTGTTTAGATTTTATAATTTTTAAAATATTTAATAATAAACTCTATTATTTTTGAAGTCATTATAAAAACTCGTAAAAATTTAAAATCATAAATTTCCTTCTAGATACTCTCTTTATTCTAAAATAAGTAGTATTTTTAATTTACACATACCTGGTTAAAAACCATTTATTCCTAAAATATAAAAATTATGTTTATCAACTTATTCATAACCAAAGAAAAGCCAATTAATGATTCTTAATTATATAAATAAGAATAATTTAAAAAGAATAAAATCAATACATTCTTAAAATCCCGAAACACTATATATTTTAAAATAAAATGAAATGTTAAAATATCACATCTTTTGAAAGGAAGGGAGTAATAAGACAGAGTTAGAACTCATAATTTTATTAGGATCTTCATTAGGAGATGCATGTATCTTATCTTATCCAAAAAGGACCACATGTATTGATTAAGGGACTTAATATATATCATTAATAGCACACAATTATTAGGACTCTAGTTAGGACTCTTAGACTCTTATTAGGACTCTTACTTATGTGTAAGTATATTTGTACATGATTTCCAATATATATAGATTGATAGAGGCAGGCTCGTTGATTTGCTTCTGCAATTCACAAATATATTCTCATGGTATCAGAGTAGGGCCTGTCTCACCCGATGTTGGGGCCCCCAAAATCAAAATTGCCCACGCACCAGATGCTAAACACTGGGCGTGAGGTGGGGTGTTAAAGAATGATAAAAGTCCCACATCGGTGGTTAATGAGATGAGTGGACTCCTTATAAGGCTTGGGCAATCCTCCTCCCTTTGAGCTAGCTTTTGGGGCGATTTTCTTCCAGAAGTCGTGGCCGTGGTGGCAAAGGTCGTGGCTTTGGTGGTCATGGGCAGCAACCACAAATCAACTCTAGCAACCATAATACACGCATTAGTGCAACTGGACAGCCACAGTTAGGTAATGGTGGTACTTACCCTGTCTCCTATAATTCATATTCTGTAGGTACTAATTCACCATCCACGGGCGTGCTTGGTTCTCATCCGTCAACTATAATTTGTCAAATTTGTGGATCTCTCGGCCATACTGCTCTACAATGCACTAATAGGTTTAATCATGCCTTTGTTGCTAATGATCTTCCTAAGTTTTTTGCAACCATGTCTGTTGGTGAAACGAATGATGCTACTTGGTACCTCGACTCTGCAGCATCTGCTCACATGACCTCATCTGAAGGTAATTTTTTGCATAAAACTCCCTATACTGGCCATAATCGTGTTTTGGTTGGGGATGGAAAATTACTCAATATTAGTCATACTGGATATATCCAATTTTCTTCTACCTCTCGTCCCCTTCATTTGCGTTCTGTCCTTCAAGTTCCTCAATTACAACATAACTTACTTTCAGTCAAAAGGTTATGTGAGGATAATAATTGTGTTGTTAATTTTGACTCGTCTTCTGTTTCTATTAAGGACAAAGCCTCGGGTCAAACTCTCATTCAGGAATCCAGTAAAGGCGATGTATACCCTCTTTCCTCCAAGTCAGCATGTTCTCCTTCTCAAGCTTAGTTGCTCTACGATAATCAGGAGATGTATGGCATCGTCGTTTGGGTCACTGTGGAGCTCGAGTCTTAGAGAAAATAATTCCATTCGTTTGCTTAATCTTTTTCAGAATAATTGTGTTTCTTGTCGCTTAGGAAAAGCACATCGTTTGCCATTTCAATTAGTCGAACATTGTAGCTCTTTTCCTTTGGAGATTGTTCATTAAGATGTTTGGCAGTCCCCAGTTTTATCTAATTTAGGATATCGATACTATGTTATTTTTATTGATGATTTTTCCAAGTTTACATGGCTTTATCCCATGAAACATAAATCTGAAGTTTTTATGCATTTTTGTGCCTTCCAAACACTAGTGGAAAATACCTTTAACACTAAAATAAAAAGCTTTCAAAGTGATGGGGGTGGGGAGTTCGACAACAAGGCTATGGTTTCACATTTTTCTAATTGTGGTATTGTATTTCGTAAGTCATGTCCTGACACTCCCCAACAAAATGGGGTTGCAGAAAGGAAACATCGACATATCCTTGAGATGGTACGTACCATTCTCTCAGATGCCACAATGCCATCCAAATTTTGGGTTGATGCCGCCTTTTCTGCAGTTTACACCATCAATAGGTTACTATCACCAGTTTTACATGGAATTTCTCCATTTGAGAAACTTTTTCAAACTCCTCCAGATTATAATTTTCTCAAGGTGTTCGGTTGTGAATGTTTTCCATATGTATCTTCTCGAACTTCAAATAAACTTGACCCTCGTTCAGTTCGTTGTATTTTTTTAGGCTATGCTTCTAATTATAGAGGATACCGTTGTTTGGATCCAAAAATAGGTCGTGTCTACATTAATCGTCATGTCACTTTTCATGAGTTAGCCTTTCCATATTCTGAGTTATCTCCTGACCTTATATCTCTGTCTCCTTATTTTGATCCTCTTGTAGTTGTTTCACCTTTAAACTCATGTGTGTCCCATACTATTCCTTTTCCCTCTATAAATTCCCCAGTAGATTCTTCTTCATCTTCAGGTTCTTTAGACTCTTCTAATGATCCTGCGATTCAGACTCTTGATCCATCTTCCTTTATTGGGATGTCTCATGGCGGGTCGAGTCCACATCCGTCTGCTTCTGCTCCTTCTGCATTCACCTCTACTGTTGTCGCTCATCCTATGCAAACTCACTCCAAATCTGGGATTTCTAAGCCTAAGCAACTATTTTCCCTAAGTTCAATCGTCTCTCACATTGAACCTTTGTGTTTCTCTCAAGCTGTGAAAAATCCCAAGTGGCAAACTGCCATGGCTGATGAATTTAATGCTCTCTTGGCTAATCAAACTTGGGTTCTTGTTCCTTATAACCCCAACATGAACCTGGTCGGTTGTAAATGGGTTTATCGCATTAACTATAATTCAGATGGTTTTGTTGAGCGATACAAAGCTCGCCTTATAGCACAGGGATTTCACCAACAACCTGATATTGACTATCATGAGACTTTTAGTCCTGTTGTCCGTGCCACAACTGTTCGCATTGTCCTTTCTCTTGCCATCTCTCATTCATGGTCAATTCGTCAATTAGATGTTAAAAATGCATTTTTACATGGTGTGCTTTGTGAAGAGGTGTTCATGAAACAACCACCTGGATTTATTCATCCTGACTATCCTCATCATATATGCAAACTAACCAAAGCTATTTATGGTTTGAAACAGGCTCCCCGTGCTTGGTTTCATCGCGTTAGTATATTTCTTCTTGATAATGGATTTGTTAGTAGTAAATCAGATTCCTCGATGTTTATTCGTCACTATTCATCTGGAATTCTCATTTTATTACTCTATGTTGATGATATTATCCTTACTGGAAGTCATGTTTCGATAGTTGATGATTTCATTAAGTGTCTTTCACGTCAATTTGCCATGAAAGATCTTGGTGATCTCCATTACTTTCTTGGTGTCCATGCTACCCGTACATCTACTGGCCTTCATCTCTCTCAGCAAAAATATGTATCTGATTTATTGCTTAAGTTTCATATGCATACTTGCAAGCCCGTTCATACCCCTTTTGCTTCTCGAACTTCCCTTTCACTTGTGGATGGTGAGTTGCTTTCAGATCCTACTGAATATCGGAGCATGGTAGGTGCACTTCAATATTTAACTTTGACTCATCCTGATATTGCTTATGCTATAAGTGTTGTTTCTCAATTTACACATGTTCCTCGTACCACTCATCTGCACTCGGTGAAACGTATTTTTAGGTACTTGCAAGGTACTATTACACATGGTCTTTTTATGAGCGCATTATCATCCACATCTATAATAATGGCCTATTTTGATGCTGATTGGGCTGGCTTCCCAGATAGTCGGCGTTCCACTACTGGATTTGCAGTATTTTTGGGCTCTAATCTTATCTATTGGCGTGCGAAAAAGCAACCTACTGTCTCTAGATCTTCTACTGAAGTCGAGTATAGAGCTATTGCCTACACGGTTGCTGAAACCACTTGGATTCAACGTGTTCTTTCTGAGCTTGGCGTATATCTCCGTGAACCAGTTCGTGTAATGTGTGACAATGTTAGCTCTATGTATATGACTCGCAATCCAGTGTTTCATGATCGGTCCAAACATATTGATGTGGTTTTTCACTATGTTCGTGATAAAGTCGCTCAAGGAGATCTTGTTGTAGAATATGTGCCCACTCGATTGCAGTTTGCTGATATTTTTACAAAAGGATTATCATCGTCTCAGTTTTCTTTATTGCGTGATAATTTGTCTGTCGTTTCTGCCCGTTCAGATTGAGGAGGCGTATTAGGACTCTTAGACTCTTATTAGGACTCTTACTTATGTGAAAGTATATTTGTACATGATTTCCAATATATATAGATTGATAGAGGCAGACTCGTTGATTTGCTTCTGCAATTCACAAATATATTCTCAACAATCACTTTCATGATACATGATTTGTGTTTACTATTTATTTTTTCCTTGATTCATTTTTATTTGTTCATTTTAAATTTTATATGTATTTTTTTTTTAAAAAAATCAATATAAATATTTTATCATAATATTTATATTAAATATTAATTGGTACAGTCGTTAAATCTCAAAAAATAATTCAGAAAAAGTAATTAATATTGACGATAAAATATTTAAAAAAAAATATTGACGGTTCATCAATAGCCCACACTTAAATCAATTTCATGATACATGATTTGTGCTTTGCTCTCCCCTCCATTACTTTTACTCATTCCTTTTGAATTTTGCAGATTCTTTAAGAAATAATAATTAGTATGAGAATTTTATCATAATATTCATATTATAAATAACTTTAAATCTTGAGAAATAATTAGATAAATAAATAATTAATATTGAATATATATTATATTAAAAAGGGAAAATTGTGCATTATAGCAAACTATTAATTCAAAATAAATGTTATTGCTACAGTTTCATTGAATTCTAATTCGTAGCAAACATATTGCCATTCTCGCCTCTCTCTCCCGAATCTCGCTCGCCACTCTCAATTGTCTCCCTCGCCTCTCTCAGTTTGTTGTGGAGCGCAAATAGCAAAATCGTAACTATAGAGCGCTAATATAATTTTATGTTTACTATTCCTAAAATTTACTGTATTAAAAATGACAAAGAAATATGTAGACGATCTTTTTTGGTTGATTTTATTTATATTTTTACCTATTCAATCAAATTGTCAAGGCTATATTTATATATATATCAACACTTGACTATGTCTAAACCACAAATATGAAAGGATAGTACTCCCTACCTAGAGATCACTTCAATTCTTTCTCTCCCTCCACTATAACTAAGACACATTAGACTTTAACAATCATGCTACTTTTTCTTCAATATTTCTCCCCTTTGTTTAATTTTATTTGGTTTTGATATTAAAAATAAACATTTTATTTTATTTTATTAGTCTATTTTAGTATATCATTCTTTAATACTATTTTTAGTATTAAATAACTACATAAAGTAGTACACTATTAATAATAAGTATTTTTTTCACTCACCGTGAGTCAGTGTCACGACCCAGAACGTTGTGATTGGTACCCACACTAACCCTCCGGTGGGAGAACCATTACTACAACCTAAACTAACAACTTAACCAAATACTACGCATTTAAAGATACGGAATCAGGTTTAAATGACCAAATGAAATATGGACTTCCCATAAACTCCAAAGGTTTAAATAAACTAGTCAAACTAATGCGGAAGAACAACCCCTAGAACCTAAAAGTCATTGTACCAAAACTCTACTAACGACAAGTCTAAGAACAAGAGGTACAACCCCGAGACTAAACAAACACCTTAAACAAATAGTCTGAGTCCGAAAAGAGTGGACTTAAACAAGAAGATTCATGACAGCCTGAAAGAACTGGCTCACCCTTGAATCCGGTCACACTCAATAGTCACCTAGCTGAGGTCTATCAATAGCCGCTTGAAGATGTCATGTACTCAACAAAGAACAAGCAAGTGCAATATCAGTACACAACCACAGTGTACTGGTAGGATCATGCGGCTATCCCAATAAGTGAAACACATGCAAGTAATCACAACATTATAAAACAGGCATATACCGAACATATACAATATTAGTCATCTTTTCAGAATCAATGTAGCATTCCACGTTCTCAATAATACACATTGACTATCATTTTAGAACAACAAACAATGGCAATCATTTTAGAAAATTTCGCATATAACCTTTGTTTTCTAAGAACACCCAGAACGCTACGAAGATGGTCGGCATGATTTTCCTCACTTTTCGAATAGACAAAAATATCATCAATAAAGACTATCACAAACGAGTCAAGAAATGGCTTGAACACCCAATTCATCAAACTTATGAAAGTTGCAGGCGCAATAGTCAAACCAAACGACATAACTAGGAACTCATAGTGCCCATAGCAGGTTCTAAACGCCGTCTTGGGAGCATCCTCAGGCCTAATTTTCAACTGATGGTAGCCAGACCTTAGATCAATATTGGAGAAAACTGATGCACCTTACAATTGTTCAAAAAGATCATCTATTCGAGGCAAAGGATACTTGTTTCGAATAGTGACCCTATTCAACTGCCGGTAATCAATACACATTCTCATGCTACCATCATTTTTCTTAACAAACAAAATTGGAGCACCCCATGGGGAAGCACTAGGACGAATAAATTTCTTATTAAGAAGATCTTGGATTTGAGCCTTAAGCTCTCTTAATTCTGCCGGAGCCATGCGATATGGAGGAATAGAAATGGAACGAGTACCACGTTCTAAATCAATGCAACAATCAATATCTCTATTCGAAGGCATACTAGGTAAATCATTAAGAAACACTTCTCTAAATTCTGACGTCACATAAATAGACTCAATAGATGGAGACTCAACCTCAACATCCCGAATATGGACCAAATAAGCCAAACAACCCTGCTCTACCAGTTTTCTAGCCCAAATGGAGGATATGATCTTAGTTTGCTTAGGCTTGTACACCCCTTCCCACTCTAACTTTTCCCTTCTCGAAATTTCTAGAGTTACAAACTTAGTATTACAATTAAGCACAACCTAATAGGGGGACAACCAACTCATGCCTAAGATTATATCAAAATCAGTCATATCCAAAATCACCAAATCAGCCCAAGTATGAAAACCCATAAATAAAATATGACAAGCACGATAGACATGGGTGACTATGATAGACTTTCCAACTGGGGTAGAAACGTGGATGAGGGCATCAAGTATATCACAAATCATAGAAAATTCTGAGGCAAATCGTACGGATACATAAGAATAAGTGGAACCCGGATCAAATAACACATTAGCCATCCGGTCATAAACAAGAATAGTACATGTGATCACTGCGTCAGACGCCTCTGTCTAACTCTTGCCCGGAAAGGCATAACATTGAGCGCTATTATCTTGACGAGCTACTTCCATGCCTGTTTGCACTGCATCTCTACCTACATTACCATTTCCTCTACCCCAATGGACGCCCTCGACCATTATTACCATTTCTCGCGGGTACTACTGCTCTAGTCTGCTGCTGCGCGAAATCCAATATGCGTGGGTGAGGACAATCTCTCATCATATGCCCAGGTTCTCCACAGTTGTAACATGTACGATCAAAAGATGGTCTACTGCCCGCCGAAGATGC
Source organism: Solanum piurae (assembly GCA_029582685.1). NCBI lineage: Eukaryota > Viridiplantae > Streptophyta > Magnoliopsida > Solanales > Solanaceae > Solanum > Solanum piurae. The sequence goes on along the minus strand of JAJOOO010008201.1, from coordinate 4,660 downwards.
GATTCCCTAGCTATCCTGAATCAAATTATGAGGTGGAGTTCCTGAGTAATTACTTGTAGAGGCGGGCATAACGGACTGAATTGGCTTGGTTGTAAGCGTTGGACTTTCGGACCCTATGGAGTAAGAACCTTGAAAGTTACCCGAGTTCTTGGACCTTTTAGCCAATGCCTTAGCCTGACCGTCTCGCCGCATCTTCTCCACTTTTTTAACAAAGTCAGTTACCTCATTAAAGCTCTTCTCTGTAGAGGTCATATGAACAGACAATACCTGCAACTCAAAGTTTAATCCCCTAATAAATAAACAGATCATATCCTGCTCAGTAGTCACCAATTAAGTAGCATATCTAGACAAAGCATGGAACTTGGCCTCATAAGCTGCCATAGACATACCACATTGCTCCAAAGCTATGAACTCATCCTTTTTGCGATCTCTCAAAGTTCTAGGCACATATTTCTCTAAAAACAGAGCATGAAATTGGGTCCAAGAGAGTGGTGGTAAGGTTGAAGATCTGCACTCCACATAAGCTCTCCACCACTGCTTAGCCTCACCTTGAAGTTGAAAAGTGACGAACTCAACCCCATGCTGATGGACAATTCCCAACTTATGAAGCCTCTCATAGCAGTCTAAAATAAACTCATAAGCATCCTCACTCTCAGAACCAAGAAATATAGGAGGCTTTAGCTTCATAAACTTAGTCAATATTTCATGCTCATTACCCGTCATAATAGAACCCAACAAAGGACGGAAGAAAACATCATTACCTCCAGTCCGACCCACCTTGGGCGCAGTGCTAGCAACATGGGGATTAGTAGGAACTTGAGTTGCTTGAATAGAGGGAAGCACTCCAGGACCAACCAACCCTTTCAAGAATGACATGATCTGCTGAGCTAACACTGGGTCCAAAGGAGGAATACCTGTACTTTCAGCCTGCACCTCTTCCTCTTGTCCAACCTCCTCAACATTCTCATCTATCTCTTCATGATGCACATGAGGGGCCTCATTTTGGGGAGCATTTTCGACCGGTACCCCATCTCTAGTAGGCGTCACTCTTCCTCGGCCTCTACCCCTAGTTCTTCCTCTACCCCTGCCTCGACCGCGACCTATCGCTGCAGTTTCCTCCGCTGGAGCATGGACGGGAGCTACGGGCTTGACGTCGTTGAATCTAGTGTTAATCATCTGCGGATAGAAGAGATCATGAGGTTAGATACCAATTTGAATCGCCAGATACCAATTTGAATCAAGTTATAGCACGAAAGGAGACAAGAGAAGACATAATGATTTCCTAAAGTCCTATAGCCTTTCAAAGAAAAGTACAGATGTCTCCGTACCGTTCCGCAAGACTCTACTAGACTCATTTTGGTACATCGAGATCAACAAACCTAGGCTGTGATACCAACTTTATCACGACCCAAACCATCATGATTGACACATACACTAACTCTCCGGTGGGAGAACCATTAATACTAATTAGCTAACGAAAGAACCAAACAACTAATGCATTTAAGTTACGGAAGCAAGTTAAATAGCTAAAAACTGAAGTTCCCATAAACTTCCAAATGATCTAACAACTAAACAATGCGGAAAAATACGCCTAGAACCTGAAAGTCAATGTACCAAAATATCTAACAATGAACCAAAAGTCTAAACAAGAAGGGATACAACCCCCCAACTAATGAACTAATTGACTAACTAGGAAAGTCCAAGTCCGAAATGTGGACATAGACGGAAAGAGAACTCATGGCAGCCTGGAAGAACTAACTCACCCTTGAATTCAAAAGTGATCATTGATCTTCTAATCGAGGTCTGTCAATAGCCGCCTGAAGATGTCATCTACTCAACAAAGAAAGAGCAAGTGCAGTATCAGTACACAACCACAGTGTACTGGTAGGATCATGCGGCTATCCCACTAAGTGCAACATACCTAAGTCAATACGACAATAGAATAACATGCATATACCGAACATATACAATATCATCAACATTTACGAACAACGAACAGTTTCACAATTCTCAAATATCACAGTTATATCAATTCATTGGTCCTCTCATGGAACCCAAACCCAAATTGTTAGCATACCAGAACGTGGTATCAGATCCAATATTTATGCCGGAACGTGGTATCGATCCCATATTTATGCCGGAATGTGGCAATCGATCCATGTTTGTGTCAAAATGTGGCACCCGATCCATTCAACACGCCACAATCACAATCACAATCACAATCACAAGTACATTCTGATAGTCATACAATCAAATCATGCTTCATGACATTCATCATTCATATATCCTCATTTACAATTAATGTGATCTATAATGTAACATTCGCATACATACATATATCATAATGACATACATCACACAATCATAGAATCACGACCATCACCTACCTCGAAACAAGATTGAAACCCCTAAGAAATTTGGTTCTTCCCTTTTCGGATTCGTTTCGCTTGTTCTTGGTCTACAAACAATCATAATAACACGAAAATCAATAGACAATCACTAATTACCTGAATTACTAACAATTCTATCAACCCTAGATCATACCCATGATCATCACACCCAGATTAAGGCTTTTTCCACCATGATTCTCAGATCAAAACTCTTCCCCATCGATAATTACCCATTAAATTATGTTCTACAGATCGAAAAATAGATTCAGAGAGTTAAAATCTTACCTTTAGCCTCAAGAATGGTGGAAAACTGTTAAGAAAATCCATGGGTTCGTTCCTTAGCTCTCAAGTTCGAAAATTACAGAATAAAATAATTTTGGGATTTATTTCTGACTTTAAGTCGCGTCTGCCCCACCAGAGCAGGACTCACCGCGCTACAGCGGCCCCGCCCTAGCGGTAGAAATCCCGCCTCAACGGTTTGCACGAAACCAGTGAGCAAAATTAATAATTCAAAACCCCATTTCACAACACACCTTCAACCAACGACACTCAGAAACTACCCGTTCACGCCAAAATCAATTCTGAGAGTTCTACTGGCCCGAATTTAATTCCGTAAAGTCGTACGGGTTTCTTAACGACTTATCTATCTACTCATGTGATTAAATTCATAACTAGATCACCCAATTGCTGCCAGATTTCCCTAGACTTTAATGACTCTGATTTCATCCAAATCTGGATTAGGTTGAGAAATCTCAAGATACTACGAAAAAAAAATTCGACCCAAAATTTTTCCCCGTTGGCTTTTCTATAACGACGGGAACAGGTCGTTACATTAGATTAAAATGAAAATTTTAAAGTTAAATTGTGACTTAATATAAAAATATGTCATTCTTTTTTGGAATAAAAATAAGTCATATAAATTGATCTTTTTGGGACTGACTAAAAAAAAAAGTCATATAAATAAGGACAGAGAGTAATAGAAAAAAAATTGTGACAGTACGTGGCTTAGGTATTTTAATTTTGCATCCTTTTCATAATTATAACATTTTCTTCTTGTTTTCTGGTTGAAATTTTAAAACATTTCTTCTTTATTAATTCAAGGCATTCATTAACAAAAATGTTTTCATGTAATCCACTTGATGTTAATTATCTAATAACTAGAACTAACATTTTTTTTTATAATTATAAGCAAGTTATTATTCCTCGTTCTGTTATTTTATAAATTTATATATAAGTTGACTAAAGTTGGCATTTGGACAGTGAAATAAAACCCTAAGCAGCACGTTTTGAGATTAATCAAGATTCACCCATCGATTTTATTTTATGAAAATACAATTCTTTGACTTAATACAAAGTTTGTGTAAGTTTTGGGTCGTGGGTCGTTCATACGGATTGACCCGACCTGATGTTATCCATCCAAATTTTTTTCTTCTGAAAAAGAGATAAATACCAATTTAAAAAAGGGGTGAGAACAGTTACTTTGTAACTATTCCAATGTATAATGCTTTTTCTTTTTAAAATGGGTGTTGAACCCCTTTGAGAAAAGAAAAAAAACAAGGAACAGAAAAACAGAGGAAGAAACAGAATAAGAAGTTTCTATCTTCTTCGCGATATTAACAAAATAAAAGTGACATTTAATTTGTGAAACATAGCTTTGATTCCTCGAGACTCAAAGTTGGACTTGGAGCAACTCTTTCACAAAACTTCATTATCATTCCGTTGTTGTTAACATGTAAATATTCTCGTTCCTGTGACGATAATCTTTTAATTTGAAATGTTAATTTGTCTCATGTTTCATAATATCAAATTCAAGATCGCTAATCTAAGACAGAATTGGAGGTGGGGAGGGATGTGTGTGGGGGAGGGGGACCTGCTTAGCCCACTCAAATAAAAATAATTCAAAAAAGTTATTTATAGGTACGACGATACATTGAATCAAAAACTAATATTAAAAAAAGAATAAAATCACGTGATTAATTGGATAGTTTAGTACAATTGTTTGTCCAAGTTTATTGAACAATTGAATAACGATGAAAAATGTCACATCCTCGAACTTAGATACTTTTAAAAGAAGGAATCATCAATTTTTATTTGTGAATTATTCAAAATAAGATTACTTTATTCCTTATTTCATTTTCAACTCACACATAATAAAAAATTACTTTATTTGATATTTTTGAAGTTGAAATTGTGTTTTATCATACCTTTTTAGTAATTAATATTCATAATTTGCTAAGATGATTAGAGATTTAATTTTATTAACGAGGATA
>JAJOOO010008200.1:0-11031 GCA_029582685.1 Solanum piurae | reverse complement strand
AGATTCAAGTTGTAATTAAGGAAAGCACAAATTAATGTGTTAAGAAAAAGAAAAAAGAAACTAAAATGAAAAAGAAAGGCAAAAAGGAAAGAAAAAAACGGACTACCGAAAATTTGAAAATTTAATTGTATTAATTCCTTTTTATTCTATTTCCTTTTTTAGTTTATTTCATATTATATAAAATCCATACAAAAGAAAACATACTTTATATATAGCATTATATAACAAAATAAATAAAAGATATGATTGAATACATGTAAAAAATATTAGTAAAGACTAAAACTTGAAGACATTATACTTCACAAATTAATTAATACTATGTGTAGTATTTATATAACAAGAAATTAAAAATAAAAATATTTATATTTGTAATTCTTGGATATATTGATGAATACATTCATTTTGTTACCGTACGAATGTTATTTAGTAAATTCATTGATGTTCATAATTTGTATAAAATTTGTTTATGGAAGAGTGATGTAGTACCTTTTATAGGCAAAATAAAAGTGATACTTTTAGTTTATTTTATTGGTAATTTTGTCTTCATTATTATCATTTTTTCGTTTTTCATTTTGTAATTTATGAATTTTTTTGTTTGATACTTATATTGAAGTTCGAATAATCCGAATTCAAGTATTGTACAGCCCATTTGTATTTATTCTTTTTAAAATTGTAAGAAAAATGTTTATGCAGGTGTAAAGATGTAAGTTCATTCACATAATTATGGTTCATATGGATATAAATTCTATAGCAAATAATTAAAAAAGGAACTAGAGGTATAAACGTAATAAAAATTTTCATACACTATATATATATTTCATAATATATCTTTTAAATAAATCACATTTACTAATTCACTCAAATATATATTGTTTAAATTGTTTAAAGGTTATTTTATTTTCATAAAAAAGAGGGTATACTAAATTTAAATATATATATTTTACACCGCGCGAAGCACGGACAGATTCACTAGTTATATATAAATGTCGAATTGGTTTGGTCTCGGGTTGGGTGTTTTTAGTTAAAACCAACCAACCCAAATATAGTCGGGGTTTTTTTTTTCCAATACCAAACCAAGTCAAACCAAACCACTAGTCGGAATTTTTTTCCGGGTTGACTCGATTTGCGGTTTGGTTCGGTTTTCGGTTCGGTTTTGTACACCCCTATAACAAATTATATTTGCTATGGAGCGCAAATAGCAAAATTATAGCTATAGAGCGCTAATATGATTTTTATGTTTGCTAAACCTAAAATTTACTTGTTTTTGAACTATGCCATAAGTTTATAAATTTTTGTATGTCTACTAATTTCTAGGAATGAAAACGGGGCGGGACAAGATGGGTTTTAGGTTATACATAGTAGGACGGATTTTGGGCTATGCGGGGAGGACTAAATTTTTTATGAATTGAGCTCAACCCAACCCGCCCTGTCCTGCCCCCGTTTCTTTGCCATTCCTACCCATTTCAAAATAGTTTTATCTATAACAGATTGAAGGTAAGAAAATTCATGTCGAAAGTTGCAAATTTTATTTGAAATGAACAAGTCATGTACTAATGTATATGATTGAATATCAGTCGCATAACATTTTTGCACGCACTTCAAGTAGGGAAAATTATATTAAATAACAAACTATTCATTCAAATTAAATGCTATATAGCCATAGTTTATTTTACTTGTAATTCGCAGCAAACATCCCATTTTTTGTCATCTGATTCGGTATACAATTAGTCATTTTCGATATACAATTAACCATTTTATACATTTCGGTATAAAATGTATAAAATGTGTTTGTGTTTGTATAAAGCGAGAGAAAATTGTATATACAAATACAAATACATATATTTTTGTCATTTACACATATAATTATACAAATACAGATTTTATTATACAAATTACAATGTACAAATGAATTTATACAAAACTGAACAATTTGTATAAAATTGGATGTATCTAGCGAATTATACAAATCAAAAGCTCCATAACAAACATAAAATTTGTTATGGAGCGCAATTATGCAAACTATAGCTATAACATATTTTTATATTTGCTATATGTGAAAGTTGCTCGTTCAAATACTACGGAGAATGATCAATGCCGAGAAACAAGTCTACTGCCTTATAACAAACCTTTTTGTGGTTTATAATATTATGTTTGTTTTCTATATTCCAACTTTTTTTAACTATTCTATTTACATATTTATCATAAATATAAAATATTAAAAGTTAATAAATTTCATCCTTATAAATATACTCTTTTATTTAACAAATGATTTGAAATTAAAGCCCATTTCCGCAAAAAACTAATAATAAATAGGCCAGCTAAATAATTTGTGTAGTTTTTTTTGTACATTTTATTTTAGATGTGGACTGCTGCGTAGGGTAAAATTCTTTTTCAAAATGCGTGATAGTGTAAAAATAGTACTTTATCCCATCAAACCACTTTCAAGAAATTACAAATAAAATTATATGATCAGTATTACTCACCTGATAATCTAATAAAACAATAATTTATAACTATAACATATAGATTCAATATTACCAGTAAGTATAAGAAAGAGTTACATGAAGATGTATATTTTTAAATCCAAATTTTAATAAGATCCCACATATTCAAATAGTGGAAGGGTTATTTTAATGAAAGCCAACAACCTTAATGTTTTGGACCAAAAAGAAATTTTAAAAAACTAAATTAAAACAAAAATATTCATTAAATTAAAATTTATTATTCAAAATAATTTAATTATTCGAGTATTAATTATTTAAACTGACCATTCTGCCCATTTTATTGCAACGAAGTACATTTTGACATCTACTCCTCATTACTGATAAAGGAATAAACTCTATCCTAGTTGGATCACCGTCAGAATTTTCAGTTTTATATTTTGAACAATGTTAGTATTAAAGAGTTTTAAAGCTGTCAAAGGAATAAAAAAAAACGTTCTTTATGGCCTCCTCTCCTTATCGTTAACTGGCTTTCAACTCTTCGTTTTGAGATATTGTGGTGATGGTGGAAATGATAAGTACTAAGTTCGAAGCTACTGAGATTCGAACACGCGAGCGCCCTAAGTGTTAATTGTTTCAAGGCATTTGAAATCACTGCACCACCTTATTGTGTCAAGGGTGTTTAGAATATGTTATTTAATTACTTAATATATCATTTTACTTGTTTATACGGTATTATTTTCAGATAAAAGGCGTCTAATTGGACACCCATATAGCTCCGCTCCTGTACCGAACACCAAATTAAAAAAGAAAAAAACAAGAAAATTTTAAAGTTCAAATTTTAAAATTTAGCATGCCGTAAATGTGGTAGACGGTTGGAAATTTATTGTCTAACTTTTTAGCTACTACTTGCAAAGGTCCCATGTTTTTAGGGAGTGGAGTGGTTCCGCTTCATTAATTTTTGCTGATATTTTTTGTGTTTAGTATATGAATAAAAAAAAATATTATATTATAATATTTAATATAATCTAAATAAATATTATGGGAGGTGAAGATGGTGGGTAGGAAGTGTGAGGTAATTGGGATGTGAGCTACGAGAATGGAGTAAAAATGTGGTGTGTTGAAATATGGGGAGGACATGTAATACCACTTGTATAATTTATTTTCTATAAGTTTATAAGGAAAGTCATTTTTCTCAATTTTAAGAAACTAATTTTTATAAAAAAATATTTTCCAAAAATTTTGAACTATATATGAAAAATTGCAAGATGTTTTCTGAAAACTATATCCTTGTTTGTATACGTACAAATACACCTAAAGTTTTAGACAAATACCACGTATTCTTGTAATTTTAAAGATTAGAATCTATTTTGAATATTTTCTCTATATTATTTACTTAATCTTTGTTAGTGGTAATATGTGAAGAGAAAAGCTCTGGCCAGTCAGTACAAAAAGAAATGTGGTAAACTAAGAGCTACTTCATTCCTCAATAAATTTAGGGAAACTTACCTATATATATACACACCTTTATTTTTCATAATTCTCATTATTGATCTCTACCATTTTAAAATATTTTCAAAATTCCCTATTTTACTTCTAAAACCAAACTTCCGAACACATAATTCCCACATCCCTGATATCACTCCACAATTCTCTTCCAATTTTTATTTTCATGATCTTGTTAGTTAATTGCTCCATTACGTTTGAAATTCGAAATTAGTCTCTTTCCTGTCAAAACGAATTCAACGTAAAATAGGTATCCTTTTAATCTTCTTCAACTATCTGTTCATCCTTTGTTTTTTCAATTTTTTTGCTTATTCAAAACGTTGATACATATGGATGATGCACCATCTTTTAGTCTTGATGTTACACAATTAAATTGACCAAACATTGGTCATGTTTTTGATTTTGAAAATGTTGGTTGGGCTGAATATTGATTTAAAAACTGCACGATTCTTTAGTAATGACGAAGGTAAACATTGATAAGTTGAAGAAGGATGACCGTTCATCTTTGAAAGTACAGGTTGTTAAAACCCCAAAAAAGAGGGGCCGAAATTTGCTCCTGCATTTTCTCGAGCATCCTTACCTAAGGTTTGTATGTCGATCTTCTTTTATCGATTGTTAAATTTGTTTTTGTTAGTTAATCAAATAATGATACATTAATGAAAAAAACATGTTTCATATTGTAACGTATCAATATTTAAGTTTAATTAGTTGATACACTAAACCCTAATTTTGTTCATTATTTGAGGATTTATTGCAATTATGTGAAATTATTAATACAAAAATAATGTTCAATGGTGTATCATTCAAAAACTGTATTATTCAGTGTGTATATGATACATTAGTATCATGGTAAATGGTGTATCAGTCAAAACTTGTATTAGTTAGTGTGTATCGGATACATTATATCCAGTTTCAATGAGTATCAGATACAAAAATTTACTAAAATGTATCAGATACACACACCAGTTACTAATTTAATTGTACTCCTTTCTTTATACCATGTTTAAGTGTTGGACAATTTTTGTATCATGTTCAACTAGTGGGCATTTTTATTATCATGTGTTACTGTTGTTATTTTTGTATTATGTGTAATTGTTTATTATTTTTGTATCATGTTTAACTGTTGGTCATTTTTTGTTCAATACAGTCTATGAAATATGTGATCAAACAAATTTCAACTCACTCTTTAAGGTTTGGTACTACATACAACATGTGTTTTTATAGAAGATTTGAATTTGTCCATAGGTGTGAAGATATTGAGTTACTAAAAAAAATCTATTTTTGGGTCATACCTCAACATCCCTAACTGCAATTATCAAGGGAAAATCACAAAATGCCTGTTGCTTCTTGAAGTGGAGCAGGATAACATAAATGAGGTCCATATTCGACATGTAAATGGGAACATTGCGTTGCAGTATCAAAGAATTTGTAATAATAATCTGGCTGAAATGCACAGACAATTTCGATGATTTTAAATATTCAGATTCTACCTACTTAGAGCAGGCTTCTTCAAAGATATTTCCATAATTCAAGAAATAGTGTGAGCAAGGGACGACTTGTTCAACAATTTGTACAAGGTGATTGCGACAACAATCAGGACACTGTCCTAATGGAAATTATTTACTTCATTCACACCTTTGTTTTCTCTTAAAAGGGTGATACACATATACATTTAGATGACTTCCTAATAGTTGAAGATGGTAGATATTAATATTTTTCTTGGGGACAACTTGCATTTTTCAAGCTGATGAAAACATTGAGGCAAGAGTACATCAAAGAAAAACACACTAATACATAGCTGCAATTTTTCTAGATACATTAGAAAAATGGATAATAGATAGAAAAGCAGTATATTCTCTTCCACAAGAAATTCATATATAGATTCATTAACATAAAAAAGAAATTCACATATATATAATACGTTATAGTAACAATATACTGACTCACAACTATAAAAACCCATTAAATATACATCAACCTAGAATTGAATCAAGTTGAAAGCAGTAACGTATCATGATTCAAGTTGAAAGAAGTAATGTATCATGATTGATCTATATGTATCTGATACTTTATATTAACAGTACAATAACTCAAAGATCTGAAAACTCATAACATATATGTCAAAAGTTTGATGTATTAAGCTCTAACCAACAATGTAACATGACGTACATATCAATATACAAATTCATGAATGAAAAACCAATGATTAAAGCACAAGAATATGTGTTGCATACCTTTTGTTATCATATCTCACTACTAGAAATTAGGCCTACGACAATAAATTTTTTAGCAACGCTTAAGAAACCGTTACTATAGAGGGTCTATTGCAACAGTTTGAGCCGTTGCCAAAAGGATTGGATATTATTTCTATGGCTAAGTAATAAATTTGTTGCCATTGTGTGAAAACCGCTGCAATAGATCTACATATTGGAACGGTTACGATAATCGTTGCCATAAAGTCATCAATGGCAACATTTAATGCTAATATTTTTCTATTGGAACGGTTATTAAATCCCTCCATAATTTCCCTCTCTTATTTTGGTTGAACCCGCCAAAAGCTTTTCATTCTATTTTATTTTTAATTAATTTTGTAAATATATTTTACTTTTCTCTTTATCAGATATCGATACAAACGAGGAAAACATTTGCTAAGCTCATTCCCCCTCTCTTCAACAAGGAGAACACAGAAGTTGTCACTTTTCTTCTCTTTGACCCAATTTTTCATCCATTTGTGGAGCTTAGCAGAAGCAGAACACAGAGCAGATCGATGGAACACAGAAGTTGTGGAGCTTTGCAGGGATATTAATCTTTTGATAAGTTTTCATGTCTGTCATTTTAGGGCAAACATACACCCATTTTTTTCTTCGAATCTAAACCCATTTCTCTCTTCAAACCTCTTGTGAAATCTAATGAAATAGAGGGTTGTATGTTTTCTTGTAAAATCTAAGGAAATAGAGGTTTTCTTCTTCAACTGCTGGAGGTGCTCTTCTTTAATCTTTGAGGTTATAGCTGAAGAAACTACAAGTTTGAGCTTTTGAGGTTTTCTTCTTGAATCTTTTCTTTTGTCTTTAATCTTTGGGTTTGGTTAGTGTATTTGATGTATTTCTCTGATTGTGGGTTTTTTTCCATTAAGTTATAGCTATTGTGAGTTTAATATTTTGTTGGAGTTATGGTGAAATGACTGCTCTAGACCATATTTAACTTGACATTGATGCTGTATTTTTTGTCCATGAGTTATTCAATCGGGTTTGAATACCCTTGTATTGATGATGTCTTCATTGATTTCACCTCCTACTTGAGTAGGATGTCAAAAATTCACTTTCATTATTGTTGAAGATTTACGTTAGAGCAACAGGAAACAAGAGATAAATTAACATGAAAATGGAATAACTAAAATTTGCTACTGGTTGGTACTAAAATTTCCTACTGGTTTGAAAAGTGATCGTCTCTGCCAATCATCACCATCCAGAGCACTGCACCATCTACTCTGGCCAGCACTTCTTGCCTCCGGCCGAGTCAGCTGCCATGGTCGCTTGAGCTATAGCCATGGTTGTAACTTGTAAGTGTCCCCTTTTTTTCTCGCATTTCTCAGTTGGATTCTTTCTGATTTATCGATGTATATAAGCTGTTGTGAAGTTCCATGGGTGGATAATTTCTTGGATATCATCATCATACTTCTGATTTTCCTCTTTTCTCCTTTACTGATTTCTTCTAATTATTGAAGTACCTCTTCTTTTTGCTTCATTAAATTATCAAAAGTGCTATTGTTTGACATTATTTTAGGTCTATTTCCTATTGTAATAGAATGTAGCCTGTGTTGTTACTTTTCTATAGTTGATCCTTCGTTGATTTCTTCTTGAAATGGACTTGTATCTGCTCATGAATTATAAAATAATTATTCACCTGATTATCTTGCTCTTGATTCTCAAATTTGGTACTTCAAGTTTGTCCAAATTGGGAACTTTCCTCCCCTATGATGGTAACTTACTAAATGTATTATATTATTGTCGTCCTTCCACCTCAAATGCATGATTAGCTAGATATTAAGCTAATGAATTCCCTTCCCTATATTTGTGCTCAATGTTAATTGTCGCATCTTTCATGAGAGCTAGAGTGTCTTCCACAATAACTCTAATATTTCAAGGTATCTCTCATTTTCCATGTAGTATAATTTTCAGCTATCACTTCTGCTTGTGCATAGGTGAGGTTACATTCTTGATCTCTTAGGCAATACGCATAAGAACTCTTGCATGTATTACCTTTACTTGCACCATCTGTGTTACACTTGATGTTATTTGCATTTGGGGGCTTTTAATGAACTTCTTATAATAAATCTTGGTCTTGTAATCCTCTAAGAATTATACCATGTCTAACCAGTTGGTGGGGAATTGTTTCAAACTTGGAAAAAATTTCATTGCAAATTGCCATACATTTAGAGTAACTTGATAAACAACTCTGTTATATGTCATGTTTTCCCATGTCTAATGATATTTCTTCTACTCCAAATTCCCCATAGTATTATTGCAGGCATAACCTTCATAATTTGTTGAAGCTTATGACCTATCAGTGTTGTCCACCATGTTACTAGCACTTGATTCAGGTTCTGTCTTTTTAAGCTTAAACCTGCAAATCGATCAGCATAGACCCATGATCTCCTTACTTTTTATGATTGTTGTAGGCCTGTAGCATTAGTTAAAAGAAAAAATCTAAAAATCACTTTTGAAGACTGTTCTGCCTTGATTTCTTTTTTTTTTAAATCAATAGGGATTTTTTTTTGGAAAAAGTATTGAACATTGTTGATAGATGTTGCATCAACATTGAACATTGATTTCCACGCCAACAATTTTTTAAATCAAATTTATTTTTCTTTCTATCAGAATATTGATACAAACATTTTCTAAAGACATTTCTCATCTCTTCAACAAGCAAAAAACCATACGTTGTCACCATCTTCTCTTGGACCTATTTTTCAACAATGAAAACACAATTTCAGGGCAAGCTTGTGAAGTTTTGCAGGGATTTGAATCTTATGGTAAGTTCTTCTTGTCTGTAATTTTAGGGCAAACTTAAACCATTTTTTTTCAATTGTAAACCCATTTCTCCCTAGAAACTATTGTGAAATTGAAGGAAATGGAGGGCTGAAGGTTTGCTTGTAAAATTTGAGAAATCTTGATGTTTTTTTCTTTAACAACTATTGGTTCTGTTCTGACATCTTTAAGGTTATAGCTGAACAAACTTCAAGTTTGAGTTGTTGAGGTTTTCTTTTTGAATCTCTTCTTTTTCCTTTAATCGTTGAGGTGTAGTTAGTGTATTTGATGTATTATTTTTTTTCTAATTGTGGGTTTTTCCCATTAAGTTTTAGTTATTGTGGGCTCAAAGTTTTGTTGGTAGTTATGGTGAAATTGATTACTCTAAACAAAATTTCTCTTGATATTGATGTTGGATTTGTTGTTCCATGAGTTATTCAATCGGTTTTGATTACCCTTGCATTGATGATGTCTTCCTTGATTTCACCTCTCACTTGAGTAGCTAGGATGTGAGAAATTTAGCTTTCATTATTGTTAAAGAGTTACATTAGAGCAACAGGAAACAAGAGATACGTTAGCATGAAAATGGAAAAAAACTAAAATTCACTGTTGGTTGGTATTAGACTTTTTGACATGAAAATCTGAAACTTCGTAAAATTCTAGATCAATAATATTTGCCTTAAAAATCTGTTTTATCACTTTTAAAAACTGTTTTGCCTTGATTTCTTATCAAAAACAAAATCAGCAGGGATACTTTTTTTAAAAGAATTGAATCCTCGAGGCGATTTATTGGTGTGTTAGAATATGACCGAACTTCATGTGAATCCAACGACCATTTTCCATTTCTTGAATGTCCATAAGTCTTTAATAACATAAATTTGAAAGCATGATAAGCTTGTTAAATTTATTTCTTGACAAGTCATGTAGATCAGTGTTTTGTATATATTTCCAATGATAAAGGGAACTTTGATATTTGTTTCATATATTAAGAAAAACTATGAAATGCTTGTTGTAAATTGAATTGTGATTGCTATGATCTTTAAACTACATATTCTTCATGTACATTTTGAGATATGTTTGTTCATGTGTAAAACATTGTTGTCTTTTTATTTCATAGTTTATCATAAAGTTGATTCTTTTTATCTTTTTTTGTCGCATAGATATCAATGGATAATTTAGATAGAAGTTGGATGAGTCTCAGACGATGTAGTGATAAATATATTAGTGGAGTGAATGATTTTCTTGATAAGGCATTTCAACGAGCTTAAAAGAAAATGAAATAATATGCCCTTGCAAAAAATGCATCAATCGTTATTGGCATTATAGAAATGTGGTGGAGGATCACTTGATTGTAAATGAATTTGTGGATGGATACAACAAATGAATTTTTTCACGAGGAGAGATTTTCCTCACGAAATACACCACTTTCACGCAACATGATGATATTGATGGACTGCTTCATGATACATTTCAAAATATAGATGGTGAAACAGGGCATGGAGAAGGAGAGAGAGAAGGGCTATCTGAAGATGCAAAGAGATTTTTTAAATTAGTGGATGAAGGAAAAAAAGAGCTATATCCAGGGTGTGAGAACTTCAGTAAGCTAAGTTTCATCATTCGGTTATACTTGCTTAAATCCCTACATGGGTTGCGTGATGTGGCTTTTACTGATCTGTTAGACTTGTTAAAAGAAGCATTTCCCTTTGCTCAACTGCCTGAGTTTTTTAATAAAGCTAAAAATGATAAAAGATTTGGGTCTCGGCTATGACAAAATACATGCATGCCCTAACGATTGCATGTTATTTTGGAATGAAAATGCGGAGAAAGATATTTGCTCTGTGTGTGGGTTTTCTAGATGGTCAAATGAGGGTGATGGCACGACTAATGCAAGCTCTAAAATACAAGAAAAGATTTTAAGGTACTTTCCTTTACAACCTAGGCTTCAGAGAATGTTTATGTGTCCTGAAACAGTTGTTGCAATGCGATGGCATGATTCTGAACGACCTACTGATGGGAATATAAGGCATCCTGCTGATGGAGAAGCTTGGAAGGATTTT
>JAJOOO010008199.1:0-18781 GCA_029582685.1 Solanum piurae | reverse complement strand
ACTTAAACATGGTATTTAAAGAGTCATTTAGGCTACATGCTGCTGCCCCATTACTACTTCATGAAGCCATGGAAGATTGTATGGTAGATGATTTCTATATCAAAAAAGGATCACAAGTTATTGTCAATGCATACACTATTCATAGGGATCCTAATTTTTGGACCGACGCTGATAAGTTTTTGCCAGAGAGATTTCTTGAAAGTAACGTAGATGTTCGTGGACGTGATTATCAACTTTTACCATTTGGTTCTGGTAGAAGAAGTTGCCCCGGAATGCAATTGGCATTAATTATTGTTCGTCTTGTGGTGGCACAATTGGTTCATTGCTTTGATTGGGAACTCCCAAATGAGATGCAGCCTAAGGATTTGGACATGACTGAGCAATTTGGTATAGTTACTGGCAGGGCAAATCATTTGATGGCTGTTCCAACTTATAGGCTACAACACAACTGATTTTGGGAAATTGGTTTTGATATATATCTAATTATAATATGACGTTTGACTTTTTATTATAATGTATTTTTTTTAGTTATTTTGATTAAGTTCTTCTTAGTATGCACTTGTAATAGTACGGGAAAGGTCACTACAATAAATATTTCATTGTTTTTGTTACTTCTAATAAAAAAATATATACAATATTTTGCTTCTAATCCGTACTTTACTATATGTCTTCAAATATTTTAGGTTTATATATTATTATTTTATATTGTATATTATTTTACCTATTATATTAGTACATGATTAGAAAAGAGGATAATAACAACACTTTTGTAGGATGAAGATATCATCACATGAATGGAACGTGATAAAATTAGGGATGAAAACCGTTCTGAATTTTTGTGATGTATGATGAAATATAATAATTTTGTGGTTAATTTTTTGTATGTAGTGATTTAATTTGTGAAATAATTTTTAAAGATAGAGGTGAACAGTTTTTTAAATGCATTTTTCATACTCCTAAACTCATGATCCATTGGTAAGAATTGTCGATAACAGTCAAATAAAAAAAAAATTGGATCATATTTTAATGTGAATGATTAAATATTTTTCAAACAGTAAAAACAAGTTAATTTGTCAGCTGTCATCTTCCTAACAATATCTCGTACGCTGAAAAATCATTAATAGTATACATTAAAACAGCCCACGAATTAAAAGTTTGCTTAACGGACACATCAAATATTTCAATGTCACGACCCGATTTCTCAAGTCATGATGGCACCTACTATAACCCACCAGCAGGTAAGCCAACCCGTAACCCGAAACAACAAGTAATGGGTTTGAAGGTAGAAACTAAACAAGAGTAGACAAATAACAATATAAATAGGCAGAAGCAAACCAAAATATATATATACAAATAAAAAACCCTCCCAGAACCTGGAAGTCACTAGTACAGAGCTACTACAAAATGAGTACAAGTCCCAAAAGTGGACAACAGAGACTGGACTGTCTCGGAAGGTAAAAGACAAGTCTATATATACAGATGGAGACCGAAATAGTACAAAACGCCGTGTGCTCACTCCCGTCTTCGGATCAGTTTGCTCCAAGCTCGATCAACGCTGGCTACTAGTGCCCGGACCTGCATCACGAAACAGATGCAGAGCGTAGCATGAGTACCAAAACAACAGGTACCCAGTAGGCATCATAGGCCGACTGAACTTGAAAAGTAAAAGCAGTATGAAAAGAAGGAATAACACAAACCGAAGTCAAGGACGAAAATCTAATTAACAGTGGAATGCACACGAGTGCTGAAAGAACTAATTAAAGCAATCTATAAGCTAACTACACCTAACTGGACCCTCATAAGCCCATAAGTTACACTCGTGTGCAAATTAAATAAAAACTCGAACAGACCCCCATAAGCCCGACGAGTACACAAAATAACTATAACTAAAGAAAATTGCATATGAGAACCCAAGAACGGAGAACACGAACCAGAACCTCAACCCCAATTAGTAAAATCTAACAGTACGGAGGTCGGACCTCGAACCGGATGCTCACCAGAAGTACCCAAGTAACCAATCACAAGTATCAAGTATTTGAGGTCGGAACTCTAACCGGATGCTCTATATAAGTATCTGGGCAATAGAGGCCGGAACTCTAACCGGATGCTCTATATAAGTATCTGAGCAATAGAGGCCGGAACTCTAACTGGATGCTCTATATAAGTATCTGGGCAATAGAGGCCGGAACTCTAACCGGATGCTCTATATAAAGGTGTCAATGTAGCTGCTGAAAGAGTCCCAATCGATCTATTCTCATAAATGTCTGTGGATCGCCGTCCACACCTAGCCAATCAATGTAAGTCCTTGGAACCGAACCAAAAATAAAATTCAAATCGCGAAGCAGAACTAGTGTCGCCGACGTAACTCTTGAAGCTATAGCATCGGGGAAATAAGAATAACTATCATCGGAGCAAACGTATCGCCTAGCTAAGGCCCAAACTATCAGACTCAAGTCTGCTACACCATTCTACAGGGATCTAAGCCGGCCGAGCGGCGTCGGGGCAAAACTAAGGCATATCGAATTCGAATCATGTATTTCTAAGGCAAGTCCTAGTCAAACCTAAACGAAGACCCAAATGCTTCAACAAATAGCCATCGAGCATACAAGTACTCCACATAGCAAAGATGGACAATTAATAGCACAAAACATGCTCACAGTTACCCGATAATTCCCGAAATAGGCCGAAAACATGATTTCTAAACACCTATGCATGATTCAATAACAACCCAACCCAAATCCCAACTAATCAACATGCATTCACATTCTCGAGCTCAATCTAAGAGAAGGAAACCGTAGCCTACCTGTAGGCCGATCACACGCGCTCCAAAATCACTTCTCCGGAGCTTTCCCTTTCCGAACGTCTTCGAAACGCTGCCCCGCTATCAAAAATAGAGTCACAACATTATTACGGTCGTTTAGACACCAAAATCACAATAAACGGAGACGGACCAATTTCGGGGTCAAAACAGGGAAAGTGGGACCCGCGCTGGAAATTTCGGAATTAACCCCAAAAGTGGGTCCTAACCATTTCCCCCAGCTCATGTCCCAAAATGGACACAATTCAGGGCTCGGGAAAAACACAATATCAACATGCAACTAAAACCCAAATTTTCTCAAAAACTAGAAATGGGACAGCAGTTGAATCAGTGTATTTACCAGAAACTGGAGGTCTACAGTGAAATGCGACAACACCACGACGTACTCCTAAAAAAACCACTCAAGATAGCTTCAAAAATCACTGAAATCGGACCTAGAAAGGCTGAGAGAACAAGTCTCAAAATCTTCCAAAATCAAGCTCACAAAAAAGGTCATGGCAGCAGGTATTTTACAAAAATTACCTCAAACGGGGACCCCAAATCACTATCCGAGTTTACCAACGCGTTTTCCTCGAAATATCTCACAACTTTGCCTTTTGAATCGCCCAAATCGGTTGAGAGATGAGAAAGTTATGAGGGTTTAAGTTTGGGGAAAAGTTGCTGGTTTTTCTGCATCTCATAGCAGATTTTCTGCACTTTTCCCAAAAACTAAAAACTCCGACGGGGTGCTCTGAACTCGTTCGGAACCCCGTGCACGCAAACGATATATGTAACCATACCAAATTTGATATTCCGGACTGAACGGCGCAGTCAAAATTTCCATCAGAGGTCATCTCGATAAAAAGTGGGTCCCACTTCCAAAAGCCATTTTAAGTCAAAACCCACAAAAGGGCTCGGAAAGATATGAA
Source organism: Solanum piurae (assembly GCA_029582685.1). NCBI lineage: Eukaryota > Viridiplantae > Streptophyta > Magnoliopsida > Solanales > Solanaceae > Solanum > Solanum piurae. The sequence continues at coordinate 15,055 of JAJOOO010008199.1, read as the reverse complement.
AAACCTCAGGACACAAAAGAAGGGTCAATCTAGATCAAACTTGACATTCCGGAGCTAACGACGCTGACGGAATTCTCATCCGAGCGCGTTTACTCAGAATGTTGACCAAAGTCAAACTTAGGCTTAAATTTAAAGTTAAAACGCCTAATCGCACCGACTCACACTAAAAACCTCGGGAGTCATGCCGACCATGTTACTAGCCTAAAATGACCTTTCCGGAGCTGATGGAATTGTCAGAATTGGATTCCGATGTCATCTTCTCAAACTTTTGATTGAAAATGATCGTTCAAGGTTCATAAGCTCCAAAACACTAAAATTCACACCATAACCAAACGAACGACCAGGTGACTGAACAGTCAGTCCCAGCAAGTCATAAATGACTTGGGGTCGCTACAGGAACGCTCTAAACGACACACAGAAGGTAAGATACAGAAATGACCAGGAGGGTCATTACATTCAACCCTCGGACTCACAATTGTTTCAAGTCGCAATTACAAGTTGCAAGTATTTATCAATCATAGCACAATTAGTTTATTACTTTAATTAGAAGCTCCCAAATGACTTGCACCCTAATGATCTGGACATGACTGTTAATCTAGATGTAATTTTATAATTTTAAACAGTAGAAAGTTAAAATTCAAAAAAATATAAAAAAATGAAAGAATACATTCTTTTTGAATTTAACTAAAACAGAAAGTAATTAAGACAATAAATTGAAACGGAGGAAGCATATACTTCTTTTTCAACTACTCTCTGTCCAATATATGCAACACCGTTTATCTTGACACAAAATAAAATAAAATAAAAGACTTTTAAAATGTGTGGTCTAAAATTCTTCTTGATCATTTATATCATTAATGATAAAATAGAATTTCTGTTTATAAATTTAAAATTTTTACACAAATAATTTGGTTTGATATTTGAAAAACTCGAACTAATCCGGTCATGTACACCCCTAGTTTCAACCCTCGAACCCACAACTGTTTCAAGTCGTCAATTACAAGTTGCAAGTATTTATCAATTATAGCACAATTAGTTCATTGCTTTAATTAGAAGCTCCCAAATGACTTGCACCCTAATGATCTGGACATGACTGTTAATCTAGATGTAATTTATAATTTTAAACATGTCATGTAGAAAGTTAAAATTAAAAAAAATTAAAAAATAAAAGAAACATTCTTTTTGAATTTGACTAAAAAGGAAAGTAATTAAGACAATAAATTGAAACAGAGGAAGCAAATGCTTCTTTTTCAACTACTCTCTGTCCAATATATGCAACACCGTTTAGCTTGACACAAAATAAAATAAAATAAAAGACTTTTAAAATGTGTGGTCTAAAATTCTTCTTGATCATTTATATCATTAATGATAAAATAGAATTTTAAAATTAAACTTTTATTAATTATAAAAAATGACATTCTGTTTTTGAACTAAAAAAAATAATCATATAAATTTTAAGATAAAAAATTATCAAGTTGCACAATCGACAAATAATGGTCCATTCCGGATTGATTGAATTGGTACGAAAGATATAGCATGGGAAAATCACAAAAAACACGATTTATTTAAATAAAGAGAGAAACGATTTCTAGTCTTGTACAATTTTTTTTTTAATTCAATAAATGTTTTACTAGGAATCATTATTTTTACATATAAAAGATCTTTATATTTACGCAACCTAAACACCGACAAATACTGATCCACTGTGAATCCACTATACAAATAACAACCGACAAATTATAGTGATCCACCTACACTGCACACAAGTTTCGAACACATAATATAAACGAGAACATCAATAGTCGTCAAGTTGCATAAGTTTGGAAAAAAATGACTGCTTGCACGCCTAATGGAATGATAGGCAGTGGAGTGAAATTCAATCCACGAAATAATTTGATCTATGGACAATATCATTGTGGTAAAGGTTGTAATGCTAGAGGAATCATTACCGCAAGGCATAGAGGGGGAGGTCTAGTCTTGTAAAATGACCTATTTTTTTAAGTCTGTTTTAAAAAGAATAACATTTTTTCTTTTTTTGGTACTCCCTTCCTTCATTTTGAATTGTCATGTTGGGCTTTTCGAAAGTCAATTTGACTAACTTTCAAAGTTAAATTAATTTACATTAATTCGATATTTTAAACAAAAAATTTGGATATTCAAAAACTATACAAAAAATACTATAAATTGCAATTTTTTGCATATCAATATGATGAATAAAAAATACATTGTAAAATGTTAGTCAAAGTTCTTACTGTTTGACTTTAAAAAAGGAAACCATGACAACCAAAAGGGTGGACGGAGAGAGTATTTAAGACCATAAAATTGAAAAAGTCTTCTATATCTTTTTATATTACGTGTCAAGTCAAACTAGATTATATTTTTAAATGAATGAAGCATTTAATTTTTTTATAAATAAATCATCATTTTTACAAGATCTTCGTTTTTATACAAGAAATTTGAAAAAAATAATACTTTCTTCTAATCAAATTATAAAAGTACAAAAATATCTCAAATCCTCTATCTTTCTTCTAGTCATTAAAATTTCTCCATTGATAGATAATATTAAACACGATAGTATCCATCGTGGTCCATATTTATTTTTTATTCTGTAGAGAGAAGAGAGGTTGAAGAGGTGGATTTTCCAATTAAATTTTATGAATTTACTTTTTTAAAGATTTTAGCATTCAACTTTTTAGGAATTTATATTCTTAAAACTTTATGGTAAAAGCTAATTTCGATCAAGCATATATAAACCTTTAGATTAATAATTTAAATAGTTCAAACGTTCCTTATGAAATGACACTCTGAGAAAAGAGGCTATGTTGGAAATGATCTAGATGATTCATCATAATCAAATTATTGTTATGCAAAGTAACAAGCTTATAAATGGTACTAATTTTTTATTTAAATTCAGGACATGCTTGTGGCATCAATATATACATCATCAAGTTCAATTGAATGGATGCTCTCAGAGCTTCTAAGAAATCCAGACATAATGAAGAAACTCCAAAAAGAATTAGAAGAAGTAGTAGGCCTAAACAGAATGGTACAAGAATCAGACTTAGAAAACTTAAAATACTTAAACATGGTATTTAAAGAGTCATTTAGGCTACATGCTGCTGCCCCATTACTACTTCATGAAGCCATGGAAGATTGTATGGTAGATGATTTCTATGTCAAAAAAAGATCACAAGTTATTGTCAATGCATACACTATTCATAGGGATCCTAATTTTTGGACCGACGCTGATAAGTTTTTGCCAGAGAGATTTCTTGAAAGTAACGTAGATGTTTGTGGACTTGATTATCAACTTTTACCATTTGGTTATGGCAGAAGACGTTGCCCCGGGAAGCAATTGGCATTAATTATTGTTCGTCTTGTGGTGGCACAATTGGTTCATTGCTTTGATTGGGAACTCCCAAATGAGATGCAGCCTAAGGATTTGGACATGACTGAGCAATTTGGTATGGTTACTGGCAGGGCAAGTCATTTGACCTCCAACTTTCATAGTGCACAAACATGCACTTTAACTATCCAATCTTTTAATAAATAAACACGCGATTTTTGGAGGCAAAGAGCGTTAAATGCAAACACTTCCACGTGTATTAGTGAGCCACTCAATGGCTGCCAACTAATTAAATACTTTACACGTCCATTTTAGAACTAAAAAAAATTAAAATTATTTTTAATTAATATACAAGGGTTATAGCTCTTTTTCCACAATGACAAAAAAAAATTAGCAGTCATTTGCACTAAATATGAGCACAAATCGTTTTAAAAGAGAAGAAAAAAAATTTGATTTGAAAGAGGAGGAAAGAGAAATAATGAGATTTTGATTTGGAAATATAAAAATATATATAAAAGGGATTGATTAAGGGTAGATTTGTCATTTCAGCATTTTTTTACCGTTGTGGGCCTCGCAAATTACTCCTAACTCGTGCAAAATACGTGCACATAACGTGTTTTGCCAGGTAGGACACGCGTGTTTATTTATTAAAAGGTTGGATAGTTAAAGTGTCTGTTTGTGTACTATGAAAGTTGGAGGTCAAAGTTGAAATTTGAAGCCAAGTTTAGGGTTCAATATATGTATTATGGGGAAATTGATTTTGATATATATCTAATTATAATATGACGTTTGACCTTTTATTATAATGTATTTTTTAGTTATTTTGATTAAGTTCTTCTTTGTATGCACTTGTAATAGTACGGGAAAGGTCACTACAATAAGTATTTCATTGTTTTTGTTACTTCTAGTAATAAAAAATATATACAATATTTTACTTCTAATCCATATTTTACCATATGTCGTCAAATATTTTAGGTTTATATATTACTCCATTATTTTATATTGTATATATTATTTTACCTATTATATTACATGATTAGTAAAAAGGATAATAACAATACTTTTGTAGGATGAAGATATCATCACATCAATGGAACGTGATAAAATAAGGGATGAAATGCGTTCGGAATTTATTTAAGAAAATAAAGAATATGTTTAAATATTTTGGTCTTACATTAAATATGTAAAATGTATTAGTATGTTCTTTAATTTTATGGTAATTAAAGATATGTAAAATATACTAGATTATATGTTAATCTTGTAATAAACATGTCAGGTAGAAAGTTAAAATTCAAAAAAATATAAAAAAAAAGGAAAGAAACATTCTTTTTGAATTTGACTAAAAAAGAAAGTAATCTATATATTTATATAACGGAGAAACATGAAGCTGCTGATGTGGCATGTCTCTAAAGCCAAGAATAACATTTATCTTTTTTCCAATTTTTTGACATTTATTTTTAAATTTATCTTATTTTAAATTAGTGTGTAACATAATCAAGTCAATAAATAAAAAAAACGATTCTATTAATTTTAAGCTTTTACTCTATGAATAGGAAAAGACATCCGTTTACTTTCAAAACTTTTGTAACTCCTAAATCCTAATTAACATATAGGCCTTTTGTATCCCCTAGCCCAACTACTGCTTACCCCCATTAATTAGCATTTAAAATTAATTGGTAATTAACAATTAACAATTAGAAATATAAGAAAGAGGAGATGTCACTCCCAGATTATTGTGGAAAATGAATAACAGCAAAAATCAACTGCCATCAAGCTTTGAGGTATGTTTCCTGACTAGCAAATCTATCTCTTCTTTTTTTCTTTTTAACTTATTTTTGTTATAAATCTTAAATTTTATGTAGAAGCAAATAATATTTCTATGATATATATTTAGATTGCTTTGAACGATAGTCAATTTTCTTACATCTCACCTTTATAGAATATCAAATTTGATTATATGAGATTTTGTTGCAATCATGAATGGATAGCTAATTGCACATGTAAGCGGACACGTTATAGTTGATCTGTCATAATTAAAAAAGTATGATATTTCATGGTAACTTTTTATACTTGTAAAAGCTTTCTAAATTGTTTAAAATATTTCATTGACTAGCTCAAGACGTCGATGCCCCATCGGATTGACCATTTTCTTATCAGCATGGGAGTTGTCTTTCTATTATTTTCGTCAAATACACATTGAGATTTTATTCAAAAAATTGAAAGTAATGTCACGTTTTGTTTCATTGTGATGTTGTTTATTATCTTAGGATAGTGTACGATATGCATACTTTATGCACATTAAAAAAAAATTATTTTTCTTTTGAAGTTACTAATCTTAATATTGTCATTCACACAGAGTTGGTGACTACGAGAATTTTGCAAAATCAGTGTTGTACTCAACACTTTTTTACTATAGTGATTAAAGATTTCATTACAATATAATATTATTGTATACTTTCCTTAAGTTCTTCTTAAACAAATTAATTTGATTGCACATATTTTTCACTTTTTTATTATAGTGATTCAAGATTTCATGACAATTTATTGACTACTTTTCTTAATTTCATCTAAAAAAAATTAACTTAGAAGTATGCGATTGCACTTATTATTCACTTTTCGAATTCATCTAAATTTATGTTGTTCTCGCATTTTTCTATATTTACTGCATATTATGGTAAATGCTATAGCTTGAAGTTTAAGTTAATTTCTTTAGATTTGGTAAGGATTTTTGTAATGTTTTTTAAAATAAATTGGTTTGTGTTTTTTTGCTATGCGTTACATGAAGTTAAAATGCAAGTCATTTATTTATTTGACATTTTGGAGAAATACCAAGATTCAAATGTAAAACAAAAAGGTGAGTTTTTAGTTTTTGAATTCTACTTTTCAAAAGTTTTGATTTTATTTTAGGGTAAAAAAAGAAATGTATGTGAAGAATATCATTTTTTTTTTTTAAAACGAAGGCACTATCCACTGATATTTTCCTTTTAAATTATTGTGCTATATTTCAATTAATTGTATACGGAAAAAAATGACACCTGAATTTATTTACGAGATCAACCAATTAACTAATGAAATTTCAATAAAAATATTCATATTTGTAAATGTAATCTAAACAAATAAAATATATATAGATAATTTTATTTTTTTTATAAAGACTAAATTTACGAAGAAATATATATTTATTCACTAATATTTTGATGATCGCACGAAGCGCCGCTATATTCACTAGTTAAGATAATAAATTGAAATGGAGGAAGCAAATACTTCTTTTTCAATTACTCTCTTTGTCCAATATATGCAACACAGTTTAGCTTGACACAAAATAATAAAAAATAAAAAACTTTTAAAATTTGTGGTTTAAAATTCTTCTTGATCATTTATATCATTAATGATAAAATTAATATTTTAAAATTAAACTTTTAATAATTATAAAAAATGACATTCTGTTTTTGAACTAAAAAAAAAATATCACATAAATTTAAACAAAGTTCCAAGTTAATATTACTAACAAGTAGAGTAACAACTCACAAATAGTGGTCCATCTATGAATAGACTACACACAAGTATAAAGACATATAAGAAGATAAGAAATTGTCAATGTTACATTTCATACTTGGCTTGTGAGCTCAAGCTACATTAATGGCGGAAGCATTTTGAGAGAAGATAGAAGAGAGATATTTATTTCATACTGAACTAAAACTGTGAAGACACATACAAGTATTTATAGTGTGATTAACTAATCATCACAGCTGGACACTTTAGCATTAGAGTTAGTTACTAGTCTAACCGACATTTTACTTTCACTAACTACAGCTAACAACTAATTAACATATAAGTGTCAGCTTAACTAACCAGCTTCAATACTCCCCCTCAAGCTGGAGGGTGTAATAGATCAAGTACTCCCAGCTTGTTTAACAAATACACATGTTGATTTCTTCCAAGGCCTTTTGTGAGTAAGCCTTTTGTGAGTAAGTCTGCTTGTTGATCTCTTGTTCCAACATGTTGAGTCTGCACTTTGCCTTCCTTGATTTTATCCCTAACAAAATGACAATCTATCTCTATATGTTTGGTGCGTTCATGAAAAATTGGATTTGCTGCAATCTGAATGGCAGCCTTGCTATCACAATATACATCCACAGGATTCTTCACTTCAACTCCCAACTCACTAAACAGTCCCAGTAGCCAAACAATCTCAGATGTTGCAGCAGCTAAGCTTCTGTACTCTGCTTCTGCAGATCTCCTAGACACTGTATGTTGTTTCTTTGATTTCCATGATACTAATGACTTCCCAAACTTAATCAAGAATCCTGTCATAGATCTTCTGGTGTTAGGGCATGCATCCCAGTCAGCATCACAAAAACAACTTAAAGAATCAACTCCATCACTGCTCATCATGATTCCTAAACCTGGTTGCTGCTTCAAATACTTCACAACTCTGATTGTTGCATCCCAATGTGATTTCTTGGGTGCCTGCATAAACTGACTAAGAGTCTGCACCACAAAACTTATGTCAGGCCTGGTTGTTGTCAAATATAACAACCTACCAATTAGCCTTTGATATCCAGTCACATTCTCTAACAACTCATCAGTGTTATTCCCAGTGCAATTATCATAGTTTACTGAAGTGAATTTCTGATTTATATCCATAGGAGTACTCACTGGTTTTGTACCTCTTAGCCCCAACTCAGATATCATCTCCAATACATATTTTCTTTGATTCAAGAGTATCCCTTTACTGGATCTCAACACCTCTATTCCCAGAAAAAATCGTAGCTCTCCTAAGTCCTTGACCTTGAACCTTTTGTGCAGAGCTTCTTTTGTTTCCTGTATGAGAGCTTCATTGCTTCCTGTGATCAGTAAATCATCCACATACACCAACACTATCACAATTTCATCTTGCCTCCTTTTAGTGAACATTGAGTAATCATACTTGCTTTGACAGTACCCTGCATCCACTAATGCTTCTGATAACTTGATATTCCATTGTCTTGATGCTTGTTTTAAGCCATATAATGACTTATTCAGTTTGCAAACTTTGGTTTCCCCCTGCCTTTTGAAACCTTGAGGAAGTTCCATATACACTTCTTCATTCAAATCCCCTTGCAAGAATGCATTGTATACATCCATTTGAAATAAATTTCAGCCTTTTGATGCTGCCAGTGCAATCACTGATCTAACTGTGACCATCTTGGTCACAGGTGAAAAAGTTTCATGATAATCAAGTCCTTCTTTTTTACTATATCCTTTTGCTACTAGCCTTGCCTTAAGTCTTTCTATCTCCCCATTGGCTTGATACTTTATCTTGTATATCCACTTTGATACAATAGCATTTTTTCCTCTTGGTAAATCAACTATATGCCAAGTATTGTTATCTTCTAAGGCTTTAATCTCCTGCTTCATTGCTGACACCCATCTTTCATCCTTGGAAGCTTCTTGAAAGTTAGTTGGTTCTGTTGTTGTTGAAAAACTGGCCAATATCTTTCTGCACTTAGTTGATAACCTGTGATATGTCATATAGTTTGAAATGGGATATAATGAACTCTCCTTGCCTTTAGCTGTCACATAGTCTTCATGCCACAAAGGAGGTCTTGTAGTTCTCCCAGATCTCCTTAATAATGACTCAACTCTTTCTTCATCAGTCACCTCAGCATGCTCTTGAACCAAACTATCATTCTGTGTTACATCATTCACATCTGCATCATCATTCACCTCTAAAACATCATGATTATCATTGCCTTCTGCAATATCTGGTTCCATTTCTTCCTCAAGAGGCACACAATACACATCATCTGCATGATCCAGTGGTGTACTCCCCCTAGCATCAGATGATGTGGGAAGGGTGGAAGCAAAAGGAAATAGATGCTCCTTGAAAACAACATCTCTATTTACAAAAAGTTGTTTGGTAGTACAATCAAGTAACTTGTAACCCTTTTGAGTAGAAGAATACCCAAGGAAAATTGATGGTCTGGACCTTGCATCAAACTTGTCTGATTTCAGTAAATTGGCAGCATAACACAGACAACCAAAGACTCTTAGATGATCCAAAGAAGGCACCTTTTGATATAACATCTCATAAGGTGTTTTACCTTTTAAAACTTCAGTAGGCAGTCTGTTAATAAGATATACAGCACCCTCTACACATTCACCCCAATATCTAGAAGGGATATAAGCTTGAAACTTTAAAGCTCTGGCAACATTTAAGATGTGCCTATGCTTTCTTTCAACCACTCCATTTTGTTGTGGAGTGTAGACACAACTGCTTTGGTGGACAATACCATAAGATGTAAACAAATCATGACACTGTTTGTTGAAATTTTTTGTCCCATTATCTGATCTAACAGTCTTTAAACAAGCATTAAACTGAGTTTTAATGAATGACAAAAAATTCTTCAAAACAGTGATAACATCACTTTTCATTTACAACATATGAATCCAAGTATATCTGGTACAGTCATCCACAATAGAGAGAAAAAAACTTTTTCTATCATGAGTAGGAGTGTTATAAGGACCCCCATACATCAAGATGTATCAATTCTAAAGGAGAGTTACTTCTAGAGAAGCTAGTTGGAAATACCAATCTACTCTGCTTAGCCAATGGACAAATTGGACAATCTGCAGTGGAGTTTATTTTCTGAGTCAACCCAAGTTTCTTCATGACTTGTAAAGATGGATGACCTAGTCTTTGGTGCCAAAGTTCAGCATTTTTTTTCTTATCTGAAGACAATTTAGTACTATTAGTTGAGCACACATCATGAGACTTGACAATGTACAAGCTTCCTTCCTCCTTACCAATCCCCCTCACCCCGCCATTGTAAAGATCCTGAAATATACAAAAGTCAGGAAAGAAAGTGACAGAGCAGGATAGGCTCTTGGTTAGTTTGGAAACTGATATCAAGTTGTATTTGAAGTCTGGAACACATAAAACATTGTCAACTCGCAGCCCTTCTAGGAACTCAACAATTCCTATATGAGTGATTTTAGATTTTTCACCATTTGGCAAGTGAACTTATTGATTACTAGAACAATTAATCTCCATCGAATCCTTTAACATGTCCAAATTAGATGCAATGTGATGAGTGGCACCAGAATCTATGATCCATTCCTTTGAAGAGAATGCAGATAATAGAGATGTAACAGTACCTGCCAGATTGTGCTGATTTGTGGGATCCTTCTTATCATTCATCATCTCCTGAATTTGTCTGTACTGTTCATCTGAAAACAAAGGATCATTTCTCCCATACAACTGTTGCAATTGTTTGTACTGTTCATCTGTGAAAACCTGATCACCAGCTCCATTCTTCATTGAGCAACTCCCTTCATTTTCAGTTGCATAGTGTCTTCTATCATCACTTACAACATTATTTGCATTAAAGTTCTTTTGTCTCTGAAATTCCGAGCTGTATGGCTTTTTGTTATTGTTTGCTGCATAATTCCTTTTCCTTGAGTCATCATTAGGAGTCCCCTTTTTCTCCTCTGGACGACCAACTAACCAGTAGCAGTTTCCTTTTACATGTCCTCCTCGTCCACAATGATCGCACTTGACAAAGGGTTTTTTACCCCTATAAGGTTCTCCTCTATTGATTTGCATGGCAAGATGTTCACTCTTTCCTCCAATAGCTGGAAAAGGACATGATCTTTGACTCTCATCCTCACTAATCATGGCATACGCTTAATTTAGTGATGGATCAACAGTTTTGAGCAATAATTGTCTTCGTACTTGCTCATAAGAATCATTCAAACCACTAAGAAATTGCAGTAATCTCTGGCCCTGAAGGCGTTCAATGTAATCCCTAAATTTCACGCAATCACACCCAGGTGTGGGAACCAGATCATCATATTCAGCCCAAAGTTCTCTTAGCCTTGTAAAATACGTAGCTATAGAATCAGTTCCTTGCGATATCATCGCGATCTCTCGATGTAACTGAAAAATTCGAATTCTATTGACTTTATCGAACCTCTCCTTCAGATCCTCCCATACCAGATGTGCATTTGACGAATACACAATCCCACTGAGAAGATGCGTAGAAACTATGTTCATAATCCAGGATAAAACAATCGCATTACAAGTCTTCCAATCTTCATGTAGATCAGTACCGAATTGCTCCTTCCTACATGTCCCGTTAACAAATCCCAATTTCCTTTTTGCTTGCAAAGCTATCGTCATAGATCGTCTCCATAACCCGTAATTTTCAGATCCAGTCAATTTTGTGGGAATCAACACCGATCCTGGAGTGTCTGACGGGTGAACAAACAATGGATGTGTGTTATTGATTTTCTCAGTAATTACCTGAGTCAGTCGATCTTCAGCTGGTTCTGTTTCTAAGTTTCCAGCCATTTCTATTCGCAATTGAAGAATCTATTTGTTTAAGCGTGTAATTCCAGTCAACACTGCTTTGATACCATGTTAGATTTCATACTTGGCTTGTGAGCTCAAGCTACATTAATGGCGGAAGCATTTTGAGAGAAGATAGAAGAGAGATATTTATTTCATACTGAACTAAAACTGTGAAGACACATACAAGTATTTATAGTGTGATTAACTAATCATCACAGCTGGACACTTTAGCATTAGAGTTAGTTACTAGTCTAACCGACATTTTACTTCCACTAACTACAACTAACAACTAATTAACATATAAGTGTCAGCTTAACTAACTAGCTTCAATAGTAAACAAAAGCTAGAATCGTGTTACCTTAAACAAGATGGCATCAGCAGAGGGAATTGAGTGAAACATGTCACCTCCTACATATTTCAAATTATGTGTGTCTGGCATGTTAGCAACAACATGAGGTAGGTCCAACACAGTGCATTTTAGATGAGGAAATGCAGCCAAAATAGTGTTAGCTATAATTCCAGTACCACCTCCAACATCAACCAAGGAATCCATTTCCTGAAATACTTGTTTGCAGTCCTTCACAACCAAACACATCATTTGGGAATCACTAGCCATTGCTTCATTGAAAACATTGTTGAATCTTGGATTTTGGTCACAGAATTGCCACATGGGTGCACCATGTGCTGTCTCAAATGGGGTGGTTTCATTTCCTAGCAACCAATCCCCCAAAGATTGCCATGGATTCACCATAACAGGATCAACCATTGCTCTAGCAAAAGGTGACAAGTTTGGGATCTCACTCTTCAAAAGCAGCTTAGAAGAAGGTGTAAGAACATACCCTTGTTGACTTTCTGATTTTTCATCAAGAAATTCTCTAGTAGCAAAGAAACCAGAGTATACCAATAGGCGCATCAATCGATGAATTGCATCTGATTTTGCACAAGGTAGTTTCAGCTCAGAAACAAGTTGAGACAGAGTCATTGGCTGCTTATGATTATGAATAACATCTGGTATGCCTAATTGAATTGCACAACCAAGAACCATGGAATTTGCAAAACTGAAGGCATGCTTGTAGATATGAGCCTGAGCTTGAAACATTTCACTAGACATTGGATCATCCATTTCCCTGCTCTTTTTCTTCTTAAACAAATATAAACTTCTAATCAGGGCCGGCTAGAGAGTCAAGCTCATAGGTCAACTGCTTTGATTTTTAATACTAGTAACACACTTATAGGTTGACGGTTCCACGATTTTTAATCGGTAGTTGGAAAAATAAAATTTTAAACTTATTTTATATATAAAGTAATAATAATATTGAATCAAGATATTGGGTGTTCTTTTGGTTTTTTTTCCTCAAGTTTCAAGTATTACAATTTACAACTATATTATTGAAGCTATCAAAGGTTATGTATTGATATCAAGTTATCAACTTGGTATGAAAGTAGATCGGGAAGAGTGATTGGTTATTTATGTATAATACTCCTATATGGTATGCCTAGTTGTGTATGTTGCATTAGTAAATGCATGCTTGACTAATTGTCTTTAGGTATGTAATTAGGTTTGTGATGACATACTTAGAATTGTGACAGCTCACTCTTTCTTGTTATTCAAAACTTAAAATTTGCGTCATTCTAATAACAGTTCTATCCTTTATCTGTGTCGTTAACGAAATTGTAACATGAAATGATTCATATTTCAATGACAAAAATGAGATTTTTTTCAAGCGGCAAAGCAAATTTAGACTAAAAGTCTTGTAGAGCACAAAATTGCTCCTAAACCCCGAGGCATGCATAAGCGTCATGCATCTTTAAATTTTTAATTTATAATATAATAAAATAATATAATAACTACGAAAGATCCTAGAATAAATAATGATAAAGAGTGTTTGTTTCTTGCCATGAGCCTAAACCTATCGAGAAATGTTTAGGGTTTTCTTTAAGAAATGGGTTTAGAAGGATGGGCAATTGATTTAGAAAGGATTGGTCGATACTCGATAGTTTTAAATCAGGTGGATCCAGGTTTGGGTTGGGTAAGTTAAGTTTTAATTAATTATTTTTTTGATCAATTAGATAACGCCACGTAATAAATGAAATTATTAATTATATGAACTAATTCGTCCTTTTGTGAAAATGACATTATAGACCCCTAAAGGTTAATCCCAAGGTATTTTGAGGCCAAAAGGTAAACAAATGTAGTTTTGTACCAATTCCAATACTTTAAGGGTATTTTAGACCCTTCTCTAATAAAACAATTAAGTTTAGTAAAAATTGGATTGGATTGGGTCGTGACTCGTTATGTAACCCATAACTTAATCCGTTTTGACCCAACTCTTATTTTTACCTAAGCAAATTTGGTTGAGTTGGATCTTAGCCCGATTATTGTCTCAACCCATGATTATGACCCGCCCAAACTTAACCCAACCCACCCAATTGCCACAATCTATGCTAGTTTATAAGGTTGTGCCCTGGGTAGAGTATGGTAAATGGAAGAAAAACAATTTCAAACTGACAGAAAATGCACAAATTATTCTTGGAAATCTACATATTATTCAACTTGTATACGCCCAACAAGTGCCATATTTTGCATACAATTAGTGTATCCAACCTATTTTATTCTTGAGGTTACTAATTTTACTTGTGTTGATGTTTACGATTTACCTATAACTATCTTTCTGGGCATGCCAAGAATAAAAATTTGTGTGCATACCATAAGCAAAATGGCATCCGCACGAAGAATAAAATGAAACATGACATTTATATATTATATTCATATAGTACACATACAGATTTGATCATTTTCTCTTATTGCAGTGTTTCTGTTGATTTTTTTAAACGACGGATGGCAAAAGATAGTTGAAAATGTTTATCAATGAATTGAAATGACTTTCAATAATCTGCATAATTTGAAATCAAAAATATCTCAACAACCTAATTAAAATTCAAAAGTCAAATTTTATTTTGCCAAAAACAACTGCAGTAACAAAAGGCAAATTTCAACAGATGTTGGAGGAAGGAAGAGCCCTCCAAAGAAAATGAGATTTGACCCAATGTTGCAGGGCAACCAAGACCAAAGACTGAGAGGAAGTAGATGAAAATGATTAATTCAAAAGAACAAGAGAATAAAAGGAAGGGAAATTAAACTAGCTCATCAATTACCTTAACATTTTAAATTTTAAGGGAAAATTTCAATGAGGGACCTTAGGCCAAAGAGAGGTGTAATCTTATAGCTCATAAAGCCAGCCTCAAGGAATAGCTTTTCCCATTCTTTCTCAGTTCTCTCCCTCCCAGTAAGAAGCACAATCATTGCTACATCATAAATGAGCTTCACTTCAGTCATGTTTGCTTCATCTTCATCTCTATCCAATACCATGTCA
>JAJOOO010008198.1:0-13681 GCA_029582685.1 Solanum piurae | reverse complement strand
AAAGTCCTCATAAACCATGTAGCCAACGTGGATAGAAAGGATCATACTTTTTAGATGTTTCTTTATTACTTTTTAAGCATAGATTAGTGGATCAACTTAGTTGAGGATGTCTTATACTCCGGCAAGGTATAGGACAGTTCTGGCAACATGGGCGAGACGTTGTATCATCACATAGCTCATAGTGATGGTTGTCGGTTAGAGAATCTCCCAAACTGAGTTATTTTGTATCTTTATAAACAAACTAAGTTATTATTGTATATTTAAATACATTGAGTTGTTATCTACTATGTTAAAATCTTTCTTTATATTGCATCTTTATCATTGCTTTTATATCGTATTGAGTTGAGGTTAAGTTGAGTTGAGATGACGTAAGTATGTTCTTTTCCTTCCAATTCAAGCTTATATGTCTATACTTTAGAGTTCCCCTTGCATGCTCATACATTTCATGTACTGACGTCATTTTGCCTGCATCTTTCATGATGCAGATATAGGTAATCAGGATCATCAACCGACGCTCCGTTGATCTAGTCGCGTTCGAGCTAGAGTTAGTGAGCCTCCTTTCTTTCTGGAGGGTTTCAAATTGAGTTACTTTTCAGTTTTATTTAATTAGAATGTTGTGGGTCTTGTCTCGACGTTCATCTCAGTTAGTAAAGGCTTCATAGATAAACAGTAGTAGTTGAGGAGTCTTTTCATTTATATTGTTAATGTTTAAGACTTGAGTTGCCTCTTTGGCCAGTTGAATGTTTATTTCTAAATATTCTAATTTAAGTATTTGAGACATTTGAGTTAAAACTTTACTTTGAGTTTATCTTATATATGAGTAAGTCTTCCTCTAAGAGTTGAGTCAGGACATGGGTTCGCTTGAGGCTAGCAATGATTCTCGAGTGCCAATCGCGTCAAGGGTGTAGACTCGAGGCATGACATGTCTTATCCCACCAAGAAAATTCAGTCAAATACCTAAAACATAACGATAGAAATGCAGAAAGGAAAATAGCAAACTATAAATGCAGATAACTTAGTCAAACTCATAAATACCCAAAAAACCTGGTTGTCATGTATACAAACCTCTAATGTATTACAACTGAATTGAAAGAAATTACAAGTCTCAAATGTCTTTGTTTCTAGAGTTGAACAAGATCATAATAAAGAAACAAGAGGATCCGATGAGATGACAAGCAACTATCTCTCAAGTATCCACAGAAAAGCCTCGAACGAAGTAGAGAAGAAGAAGAATCACACAGATTTGCGCTCATACTCAGCAAGAAAACAACTAAACAATAAGTAAAGACATGGAGAATACAACCTGCACAGAAATCAACCAACCTAACATTCTAGAAATCATGGAACACATAGTTTAATAATAACATATCAACAAGTACAGATCAATCACGGTCAAGTATCAAGTACGTCAATCAAAGTTCTCATAAAGACGATCACAACTTTACAAATGGAAATAATGTGCAATGCAATGATATGTCAAGTAAAGTGATCCATATTTCTCGTACGATACACATCCACTGAATCTCACTCCGGAACCCCCTAGTCCATGCATTTGCCACATAGAAAGGGTAAAAGGCTCTAAACCCAACAGAAATGCTAGTAAAGTAATGCATAAAGATATATAAATATGCCTAACATCAATTATTTTGGAATTTTATCCGTAAAAGTTAATTCTTCATGATAATAACTACTTCTCAATTATAAAAATTAAAAAAATGGCCATTTGTAAAATTTTCTCAATTAATAGTCACCTACCCCATTTTGATATTTTATCCTAAGTCTTAGTGAATTTAATTGGTACCAAAATTTATGTCTTGACAAAACGTCAGGAAATTCCAAAAAAGGTATTGAGCTTAGCTAGACTAATTTAGAGGATAGAGAATACACGATCGACATAAGAATATAAATAGTTTCACATTTTTTATTTTGTTGTATGACCGGTGGATACACAACAAACTGAAATGATGGAGTAGTAGTTTTCATCTTCTTTTTAAAGAGATTAGAATCTAACACTTGGCTGGTGATATCTAATTATTTTATCATCTAAGAGAAGACATGAATACAGGAAAGGACAAGAGACAAGACGGGTTTGGCATAAGAGGAGAAGAAAAAATCGACTACGATAACTAGTGGTATACTCTTTCATCACTTTTGAATTTGGTGTAAATTATTGGTTTCTTCTCTAAATTATTGATAATCTTAAAAATATTTATCTACTTCACTAACTAAACTTAGATACATCACCGATCTGCCACATGACATAAAAAGTGGTATCAAACTCTTGTAGGAGCATGAGGCTCTTAGTAAAAAGACTAGAAAAATGTTGAAAACACCCCTGAACATGACGAGAATTCAGGGGTGTATTTCACTCATGCTGCAAGATCGAGAGTGTATTTAAGTTCAGTTAGTCAAGTAAAGAAATATTTTTAAGATTGTCAATAGTTTGGAGATGCAACTAATAATTCGCGTCGAATTTAGACGTGTTTTCAATACTTCCCTCTTCTTAATTAGAAACTTTGATTTCATATTCAAGATATGACGTCACATTTGATAAAAAGCACTCTATCATTAGTTTGAGATTTTTCAATGTAAATTTAAATTAATCCAACTCTAAAACCGAAATTTTATTAGAGTTGGCATTGGGGGAATAAGGATTAAGGAACCCATAGGGTATCCTTGTGAGTTGTGAAGCCCTTTTGTACAAAGTAATGATTTTTTGGGGACCGCAATAAACATGGCATCCAGCTCATCAACCATCCATGCCTTTATGTATTTCGTCCTTGTCCCTCAATTATTAACCCCTTTTCCCACATACTCAAACTCACACACATTTAATTAAAAACTATTTCATACACTATTTATTTCGTGGGGTTCTTATAAATAACGTTAAGATTATTAGGTGAGGTAAAGTCATTTTTAATCGGTTTAAATATAAGAGAAATGATTTTACAAATATCTTTTGTATTTTGTTCATTAATTTCATGTGTTATATTTTATTAATAGCATAATATATATAAACATGCACTTAAATTTGACCACACAAGTAAACACTCCAACTTTAAATATACACATCTAGATATCTCAAGTTATCTTCATTGTGTCAGTTGAATACTACAACTTACAAATGATCATTTAAATATCTTTAAATTTTATGTGTCCGTCAACATCGAATATCTATGAGATAAAGCAAAAATGAGTTGGAGTGTTAAGTGACTAATTGAAACTAATTAAAAAAAATGAAATAATGGAGGACAAGTAAATGTGAACCGATGAGTACTTGGAATAGATAACGTGGACTGTAAATTTGGAACGTGAAACACAAAAAAAGGTGATCCAACCTTAGCATCGTGCAAGTAGATAGAAATTAATAGCAACTTCTTCTTCTGACATTTTCTGCTCACTCTATCTTTAAGGAAGGCGGCTCATCTTATTACCTCATTCAACATAACATTTTATTCAACTATAATAATATATATTATATGCTCTATTATTTGGGCAAAAAAAGTTTATCTTTTTTATTTTTTATTTGTTTGTTTGGTTGATCACCTTATGTTACTGCGTGGTTTTCTTACCCTTCTTAGGAATTCGGGTGCTTACCATTCGAATAATTTTTCAATTTTTCGTATAAAATTGATAAATAAACTGATATATATATGATGTTATACTTATTTAACTTGAATTATTTTTTTATACTGTGATTTAACAGAATCATGCTAAACATGCTACATGTTAAATGAGGTAAACGAAGCTCAACGTATAAAAGCATGTCGATATGGACCATGTTGTAGCTTTCCAGAATCTTCGTTTTCTTTGCAAAATCAACGTGGCCATGTGGAAAGATTTGTTCTCGTATCTCATTAAACGACGTTTCATGCTTTCCTAAATAATTATTTATATGAACGGAGAAAATAGCTTAAAATAATTATATTCAAACAACAAGATTCATTTTTTCTTAATTAAAATTTTTTAGATACTTTTTAAATTTTTCTTTATCAAAATACTTATTAAACATTATAATTTCTTCCTTTATTTAATTTCAACTGTCAATAAAACCCTTGTCAATTTGGTGGGTTGTTACCTTAATGGCAACGGGCCGGAACACTTATTTTCTTCTTAGGTGGTACATGAAAATCAAAATACTACCTTCGTTTTAATTTATTATAACTCTCTCAATTTATTTGACTAGATCTTAAAAAATAAAGAAATACTTTATTATAATTATTGTCTTTATTAAAATCATTTTTAATGGAACCTAATAAAATTAAAAATGGAAATGATATTAAATAGTGTCAAATAATGAAAGGTAACATTCATTTAGAATAGTTTTAAAACGGAAAGAGACAAGTACATTTTTCAGTCTTTCTTAAAATGAAATATACTACTACACACCCTTAATTCAAAAAAAAAAAAAAATCTTAAATTTCGAGGTAAAATTAAAACAAATCAATTCTATAGTATGAGTTATGCATCAGAAGATTGACTAATTAAGTGTTGGTTGATGATGAGGAAAAAATAATTAAATTGCAGTGAAATTATAGAAAAAATATGAATGAGAAGTTGACTTTATAATTGTTACAAAATTGACTAAAGTTTTGTTACATTCTATACGAATATGAATTAAAGTTAAGCAAAAAAAAGCTAAACAATTACAGAGCATAAGAAGAATGGTCAAGAATTTTACAGATTACCCAGAAGATGAGAGAACACTTCAGCTTTCCATTTTTCTTCAAAATCTTTGCTCTCATTTGTAGATCTGTGTGATTCCGACACTTTATTTAATTTCACATTTTCCCCCATTAATTTCAATGGAAAGTCAACAAGGCAATGAACACAGTAACGAAAATAGAAGATTTGGGTGAAAAAACAGTGAACTTAAAAGCAGCAGATTGTGAAGGCGGTGGAGGATTATAAAAGTAGAACGGGAAATACGGAACAATTGGATTTGGAGGTGGAGGAGTAGGTCCAGAAGGGTAACTTTGGTAAGGTGGAGGTGGTGAATAGTAGTAATTACCGCCGCCACCGCCCGAGGAAGAGGGCGGTGGTGGCGGTGGAGAGTAGTAGTAGTAATTTCCCCCGGAACTAGGGGAAGAAGGTGGGGGAGGACAATTATAAGAGGTAGAAGGCGGTGGAGGAGACGGCGGCTGAGGTGGCGGCGGAGATGGCGTGGCGCAAGGGTTGTCACATGCGGCACACATTGTACATTCAATCTGATACTTTGAACCTGCCCAAGTCGTTCCATTGGCATTTACCAAATTACCCTCATTTTCCATACCCGTTATCATCATAGTTACTATAATGATCGAAAAAGCTAACTTCACTCCCATTTTCTTAAGATTTTGATCAAATTGGCTTAGAGAAGAGTGAGCTGAGGCAATAGTGTTGGTGGAAAATAGAGATGGAAAGGGGAAAGGAGAGGGTTCACTTGTAAATGAAGCTATAGAAAATGCTCTTATCTTTTAAGAGGCATTAAGAAAGGTGTTAAATAAAATATAAATATAGTAGAATGGAGTGGAGTAAGGTGTAAAAAATTAAAGTGAAGTGAGGAGCCTTCATGTTCAAAAAGATAGACCACCGACACGTTTTACTTTCTTACTCTTACACCGAACGCGCAACCAAGGGTATTCTTGTCCATATAATTTTGATTCTCCCTCGGATAATGGGGTAGGTCATACAATTTTTTTTTTATAATTGTGGTGTTAGTGTTCGAGCTAGTTATAACACGCAACGGTGTAGTTTGTGATTAATGAAGTAGTTTGGGATATAAGGACTCTCAAGTTTAAATTTTGATACAAGGGGAAAAAAACTAGATGAATCTAGTTTTCAGCGGTCCAGTCTTTGGCGGACAAAGTGTCACGCGATATAGTGCTAATGGGAGTAGTGGATATCTTGTGAACGTATAAATCAACTAATTTCACAGAATACCTACTAGGCTACTAACTCTCTCATCAGCACACAAGTAACTATAGATATTTTGACATATGACGACAAATTTTAGAAGTAATCAAAAAAATTGTACAAAGTCAAGTCTATATTGGAAATACAGATAATGAGGAGTCATGTCATATTCCATAATAATCCTAGCTAGTTCGGGATATATTGAAATGTCTTTTACAACTCAATTTGATCATATGTAGATGAAAATTGCAACCATAAAATCTTAGGAGGGTGTAGATACATTATATCTAAATTTCTGGATTTTGCTTAGTATGTAAGTTATTACTAGTACATTTGTGTTAGTAAAGAATTGTATTGCTAAAATTTGAAATAAAGGTAATTGGAGAGTGGATTGTCCAAAAGGACCTTTGACGATGTGAGTGCAAAGTTAGAAAGTGAATCATGAGAGGCTCAGCAAAAGAAGCAATAAAGAGTGAACTTTAAGAAAATGGAGTGGCAATTGAGGAATCTGTTCACAAAAGAACCAAAGCAGAATATCAATCAAAACTGGATTTTACTCAAATGAGGGAATGACGTAGACCACCACTAACTAAAATTATTGATGATCATATATCACACGAGAAAGTAATTCAAATAGAAGAGATTGTGTCCAAGTTAATTCTATTGTCGTATCGCCAAGGTCTTATATTCTGACCTCGAGAAACGAATCATATAACGAATGTATTTGTCGAGAAAATAATTGTAGAAACTCTTTTGATTCATTGTATTCAGGTATGAGTTATATGTACATGTTAATTATCGTACATCTGAGGAAATTGTGATTATACATTCGAATTCTAAACATACACTAGATTCACGGTAATTTAATTACTAAATAATGTATTTATTTTATCTTAGACCATCATGGTCCAACATTACACTTCGATCATACATAATAGTTAGGTTTACAACTATAATGAGTACAATTTGGACCCAAGATTCTACGAGGTCCCTTCATGATTGCATATGTATCAATTTAATTAGTTTCAATTTGGTGGACTTCTTATAACTCTTTTTCTTTGGAATCTTTTAAATCAAAAATAAAATAAAAGGCTTCAAAATTAATGCAATTGAGGGGTTAATGGAATAAGTTGGATTATTCCAAATCTTTGGACAGATATATGAAAAGAATATATTAATTATTTGTTGAATGAAGTTTTTCACGTGATGATTAATTGGCTTATTACACTATAACCAACTTTACAACTAACAACAAAAAAATCATTTTTGCTTTTGAACAACTATACAAGTAATAATAATACACACTGAAGGGTATGTCTATATCAATCCGTTTTACATTATTTATAAATAATAAACTATAAAGGCCAAATCAAGCATTATATATCTTCTTTTTTTAAGAGGCTGCAAAACTGAATATGACACAATAACAAATAAAATATATGGTCCTTTTTGTGTAACCTTAGCACCAATAAGGAGGCTGCATCTCAATCCTTCTCTTATGAATTTTTTTCTTGTGAAGTTTTCTTTGTGGTTTCTATAGGTGTTACAAAAATATTTGTAGGTCAACTTAATTGTTAGTGATAAATTGACTCGTGCAATTTCTAAGAATTAATCAACAATAAATAATAACTACGTGTCAATTTAAAAATGATCTCGATCATATATATAAATCGCAATTGTAAAATGCACAAAAATGATCCTTCATCCTCGCATACTTATAGTATGTGAACCGAACGATCATTTATCGTTTTTTATTAGTTATCAACCCTTTGTTTTAGCCTTTTGGATAATTCCTAAGGCCTAAATTATTTACACTTTTTTTGGATGGTGACGAGAGGAAGTTGCTCGGATGGTAAGCAGTCCTCACTTCCAACCCGAAGGTTGCGAGTTCGAGTCACCAAGGGAGCAAAAACGGTGGGAGCTTCTAGGGAGGGAAAAAAGAAAAAAAAATACTTTGTTTGGATGGTTGTTATGTATTGTTTTATAATGTATCATATTCAGAGGTGTATCGGCAAGATGGGTGCACGATTACGAAAAAATGCATTTTAAATATAAATTTGATGGGTTTGACTTTTAGGTACTTAATATGAACTGTTAAATTTAAAAAATTATAGGTCCAAAATATATAATACTACTAGTTTTAAATTTTAATAAACACATTTGATTTAATTATATAAAAAATTTACGGTGCTAAAATTTTTAGGAATTTTCAATGTAACGCACTTGAAATTTTTGAAAGATTAAAGGAAAAAAAAAATATTAGTTGAAATTAACGCTAAAAGTGTAACCGATAACCACTTGATGTGTTACTTAAAAAGACAAGATAGATATAAGATTTAAATATTTATCCTCACTTAGAGATGTGCATCCAATCATCATCGTACTATTATATGATACTTTGAACGTGGGTTCACACATCTATATTTAAATATTTTAAAATATATATAACACTATATATGATCTAGAGAAGGAGCATGAGTTCACGTGAACCCATGGCACCAACTCCCTCTAGATACGCTCCTGATCATATTGTATTGTATTATGTTGTACTGCATCATACCGTATTGTTTTAATAAATATAGTGTTTGGATAGATTGTATTGTTCTCCATCGTTACAGAATATCACATATCCATAATTTGAATGATAAACCTATAAGAAAAGTAAGGTATGGGGTAAAGCTACTATAAAAAGGTAGGATAAAAGATGAAATATGATTATTAGTAAATAATAAATAAAGACAAAATGAAAAGATATATTAAGGTAACAATGCAATCACACCAAATTGATCGCTACATGAAATATGCATTTAATTTTCGTCGTTACCTAACAATGAATTTAAACGATACAATACAATAAAATTTAAACGATACAATACAGTAGAATTTAAGTAACAATCAAAACTAACAATATATAATACAATAAACGAGTAACAACCATCCAAACAAGGTGTTATTGGTTCAACATTAAATTAAGGGCAAAAAGGAAAGAATAAAAAACTGTCTAACCAGAAAAAAGAAGGGAGGAGAAGTTTAGAAGAAAAAAAAAGGGAAATAAGAGATGAGTGGAGGCACTATGAAACTTTCCAGGCTGTGGACAAACATCAAATGTCTGTCTTCAATTATTATCACTTGTCAATTTTCTAATGCTCTAATAAATTGGAGGTCTAATTAAACCTTCTCTCGACTTGTCTCCTCTCTTATGCTTTAATTTCCCTTCTCATTTCACTTAGCTTTTTGGGCTCAAATGATGTGACTCGATCAAAATGAATTGACATAAATCCCAAGCACACAGTACAGACGACATAAAGTATGATCAATAATGTCTCAGTTTTATATCAAAAATATAAATTAGGTGTTGGGCCAAATTCTATGTCTTCATGTCCCAAAAACTAGCACAAAGGAAGAAATATTATTCAAGACTTAAAAGAAGACTATGCATCTGATTAATACGGCAAAGAAAATCAAAGTAAACTTAACATATTTTTGCATTGGATCCTTTTGCAGTTCCTTGATTCAGGTGAAAAAAAGATCACAAAGTCCACTTATTTTAATTCCTCACACTCACTTTATTAGAGTTGCACAACAAATTAAAGTGGCATGCAATCATGCAACTTTCTTCTAAAATTTTAATTCCTCAATCCCGATGTTACACATCAATCTTCTCGATATAATTTTTTTTTTTTTCTTCAAATGGCTTATTTATAAGGACGGATTGGAAAAAAAAATTAAAAAAATGAACAATTCAAAAGGTGGAGCCACTAAAATATTATTGGACAAACACACATTTGTCTTTTTTGTCTGATTGGGTTTTTGTTAATTCATAGCTGTTTAGTCATGGAGAAGAGCAACTAATTGTAACAATAACTGATCAATAATACTCTCATGTTTATGTCATTTGGTATTACTATAAAGTTAAAAGACTTAGTTTCCTTCTTTTATTTTTATTTGTGATACCTGGTTCATTTAGTTTGTCATCTTATTTCTTAGTAATATTCAATGATTTCCTTTTGTGTGAATGAAATTTTAGTAGTTAAATCAATAACAATTGATAATTGATAAATCGATACTTTAATAATTCTATAATACCTTAGCGTGTGTACAAATCGATAATCAATAAACTTCAAAATTGAATTGAACCAATTGATACGCAACCCTAAATTGTAAAGTATTTTTTTCTAGGGAAAAAGGTCAGATTTAACCATGTACTCTTAAAAAAAAATTATGTTTATCCTTATCTGTCTCTACCTTAGCTTTATCTCATACATTGCACTCACTGGATTTTTATTTCACCCAATTTAGGCCCATTTGGTTATAAATATATTGGGAATGACTTGGGAAAAACTTGGAAATTAGTATTTCATTCCTAGATTGTCGTACAAAATTTATACTATTATATACATATGTTATATATTTTGTATTTGAGCTTGTTCTCCGAAGTGGAGAAGTCACTTTCAATTACAAGTAGTAATAGTAGTAGTAGTAGTTTTTCATATACAATCAATGGTGTTTTTCTTTTATTTTCTTTCTCTTTTTCCAAATTCATACCAATTATGTTCGTTATCGTAGTTTTTCATGGAACATTTTCAGTATAAAATGATAATACGAACTTATAAATTTTTAATAATTTTTAGAACTTATGGATATCAATCATCTTTTTTTTAAAGTCAAATACTTCTCCCAAAATCTATGATCAAACGCATGATAAAACTTAACTCAAAATTTCAAGAAAAAATAACTTACCAAAAATATTTAAATTTTGTGATCAAACACCAACTTAAATAATCTTAACCTACCTACCATTAAAGCTGACCCAGTTCACAAGATAAACCTATCCTAAACCCCATTCTTTCAGAGTCACAAGAAACATCCAATTGCTGAGATAGTGACCTAAATAAATGGAGATATATAGTTAACTTGGACAAGTGCAATATTTTGCAATAGATGCAAGTAAATTCATATTTCTCCAATTTTAATTTGTTTTTCTTATTTTTCTTTTTAATGGCAAATTTTTGGGTACATTCTAAGTATGTTTAGTTTAATACCATTAAAACTAAAAAGTCTTACTCCCTCCGTCCCATTTTATGTGAGGTAGTTTGACTCGGCACGAAATTTAAGAAAGAAAGAAAAACTCTTAAAACTTGTGATCTAAAGTTAATGATAGAAATTTGTATGGCTATAAATTATTTTATTAAGGGTAAAATGGACATTTAAAAGTTAAATTGTTACTTAATATAGAAATGTGTAATTCTTTTTGGGACTTACTAAAAAAGAAAGTAAGTCACATAAATTGGGACAGAGGGAGTATTTACTTTCATAAAAAAATTTGTATCAAATTAAAATCAGATAAATAAATTAAAACAAAAAAATGATGAATGTGTGTGCCCACAAAAAAGACGTTGTAGATAATATACAAGTACAACGGTCCTATTCGTTTACCAACATAAAATCCATTATTTAATAGTTATAGAAAATTTAAGTGATGAAGGTACCAATGATATGTGACGCTATTATAATGTATGGTTAGGTCACAAATCACAATCAGAAAGAAAAAAACAGTATTTAATTTGTTGAAAAGTGGAGTTTCATTATATTTGACTCATTAATTGTATCATGTTACACGTCCTCATCGTCAATAATGGATCAAGCTACCGTTACTTGAGACATATCTTAATATTTTTCACTATCAGCACACCTTGTTGTATACAATCAGCACATGTTATTTTATACTACTAATTAATTAATCATGTTTGGTTGTGTTGTATAAAAGAAAAAAAAAATAAGTTATGGCTTTTACGATATAATAAGTGAGTTTTGAAATTAAATATTTATCTCACACAACATAAATTTTGTCGGAATTAAGTTATATAATATGACATAATTTGTTATGCTTTTTACGATATAATTTGTGAATAGAACTTTTGTCTCACTCGACATAGGTTCAGTAGGAATTAAGTTATACAGTATGATATAATGTGTGATATATTATAATATGAAAATATAAACTTATGTCGAGCGAAAAATTATTTATTATTTTGGTGTCAATGGTATTTTTGACCACTTATTTTTAAAAAGTTCAAATGCTTAAAACATGAATTAAAGATCATTATATTTAAGGACAAAAATTAAAGACGACGTCAAAATAGACCCACTCTTTTCAACACTCCTGTATGGACACTTATAATTTTCCAACTTATTAAGTAGTATTTGAATAGCCAAACAGTTGATTTTTTCGGTGTTAAAAAGCAATTGCGTTTTTATTTATTCCAGTAGTAAACAATTTTCTTGTACAGTTCATATACCTCACATAGATATATATAATATTACAGTATCAATATAGAATTATATTATTTTTGTGGTGAATTTTGAGTTTAATTTAACCAAAAAAATAATTTTAAAAATAAAAAGTGTCCATGTCATCTTAAAGAGGTCACACATCCTTTAAATAACTGATGTGAAACTCTTTTACAATCCTCTTGTTAATAAATACTTCAAGGAAATATTATTTTCAAAACCTAAATACCTAATTTATCATAATTTAGTTTTTAATTTATGCTAATTTAGAGTTATATTTTCATTAGAGTTGTCATAAAGGGCTGGCCCAGCCTCACCCGGTCCAGGCCTCGCGGGCCAAGGAATTTGATTAGCTAGGGTGGATTGGCCCTTCATTTGGAAGGGCCTGAAAATGATCAACCCAACCCAACCCTAGAAGTGCCGAGGGTTGGGGCGGGCTAGCCCTTAATTTTTTTTCAAACTTAAAATTCTATAACATCAATCAAATGACAAAATTTTCAAATCAAATATGACAAACAATGTGTTTCAATAACACTAGCAAAAGATCTAGTGTGATTAACATGTATCTAGGATACTAGATACGCGAGATACATGAATCTGGAGTTGTATCCCAAATACGCGAGCGAGATGGAAAGGAGGTGAGGGAGCGAGATTTGTTAGATACATGCAAATCTACTTGTATAGAGTATATCAAGAACAAATTAACTTATACCAAAATTTGGTAAGATTCGTAATATTACAATATAACATGTATTTAAACAATTAGCTCATATACTAGTGAGATTGTTGTAAGTTACCTTTAAATAAATAGTTTTGGCCCATGGGCCGACCTCAGCACGGCCCTTATCTAGCCTCAAGGGCCAAGGGCATATATGATTTGGGCTTGTAAGTCCTAGTTTTAAATGAGCTTCAAAAATCTTATCTCAACTCTACCCCAATAACGGGTTAGGTTAGGCCAACCCCATGGACTTAAGATTCTTACAATCATTCGCAGAACCAATAGTGAAAGCAGTAAGATTCTTACAAGTTCTAACACATTATACAAGAGTCAACAAGGTGAAATTGTCTTTAATATGTTCCGTAGCCCCCTCTAAATTATAATATGGTACACTACATATTCATAAATAGGACTCTACATCACGATTCATGATTCTCTAAGACCCTAACACACAATAAATTGAATTGTATTGTACGTTTCCAACTTGTCATGCCCAAAATTGAGGTGAGACATGATTGACATTCGACTTAAACCTACCCAAAGAGTGAATCGTAAACTAATGTATACTGAGTATCATAATAATTAAATTCACACTATTTTTTTAAAAAAAAATTATAGCTATTTTCTAAACTGAATATAAAACGTAACACCAATAAACTTAAAAGATTGTGTCTACTAACAAGTCATTAATTGATAAGCTAAGCACATAGTAAGTAGCAATACACATGAAAACATGTAAAAGTTGAGTCATTTAGCACACAAGTAGCACAAGGCTAC
>JAJOOO010008197.1:0-11371 GCA_029582685.1 Solanum piurae | reverse complement strand
TCAATAGACCTACGGTCCGTAGATCATCTCCGTAGATGCCCTTTTCTGCATTTCTTTCAGCTGTCTCTTTAATTTCGCGCCTGAACATCTTTCCTGCAAAATATGATAAAGACACATAAAAACCCATACAAAAAGGCCCTAGACACACACAACTTGTAAGTGAATTGTATTAGAAATACCGTAAACCCACGGTATATCACTCCACTTGAGAGCTTATAGTGCAATCTTCTCTTATCTTTCATAAATCTTTGTAATCACGTGAATGAAACAATTTAAAATAAAAGATAAAGAAAGATTTTGAGTGTAGGTTTACAAGTAGAGAAAGTGTCAAGGTACACCATCTGATTTACATATCAGACAGGATCAAATCATAGAAACTCTGTACAACCGAAGTTCCCTTCAAAGATCTAAAGGAAACCCTTGAAACCCAAGGGTACTTGACGTATGCACCATATCGGTGTTCCGAACTAGTATAAAAACTCTTTGTGTTATTTACTTACTGCATTAACTACTACTGTTTATCTATTCTACTAATGTGCAGGTGAGTGACTAGCCGTTACAGGAAGTCGACCAAAGGAAATTTTAATTCACCCCCCCCTCCCCTCTTTACTTTCATAATGTACCCCTCAAACTTTAAGCGCTGACCCTTGATTTCCCTGGGTTCATCAATAACTGCAATTTTAAGTACGAATATTAAGTAAGGGAAGAATATATGTAATAAAGAGAATTAAGATTGTTCTACATTATATCTAATAAAAAGAATCATTAAAGTGGGAGGTGAAAAGTTGAGTAATTGAATGTAATTTTCTTTTTAAATTTTAAACATAACATAAATAATTAAATGAAGGAAAAATGGCCCCAAAAAAAGGAGTAAAAAGATAAATATGAATGGAGGTCATAGAGAGGTGTCACATCATTTTGTCTATGTTCCTCCTTTATATATAGAGAGAGAGATATAGATGTGGAAGGAATAATTACTGTGAAACTGAGGCATTTATGTGTGGTACATAAGTTTTCATTTCATATTAATCCATTTAATTAATTTACTAGCTAGTGTCTGGAGTTGTATATGTTAGTGCAACTAGGGGGGTAAATGAGTTCAACTTATAAATATTCGTTTGATTAATTTATTTTAAATGGGTAAGTTATTCAATCATTTAAAAGTGGGTCGAATATGAATCAAATCATGTTATTCATCATAAAATATGAATAACACATGAGTATCCATTAATTGCACTCTCCTCTCCCTGTGCAGTATGTAATAAGAGTGTAGAAACCTCTAAAAAGTGCACTCATTAAGAGTGTGTTTGAAATGAAAAAAAAAATGTTTTAATTTTTTTTTTTTTCATGTTTGATTGCGTAAATATTTTGAAAAATATTTTTTTAAAATGAACTTATTTTCCTATAATATAAGAAAATAACATGTATTGATGATTTCATTGAGTTTGGAACATTAAGGTTAATCAAATAGCATTTTTGGTTTATGAACTAAAATCCCGAGGGTCCATTTGGAAATATTTGTGCCTTATGGATTTGCTGGTTTTTCTGTTACTGGGGCCTTGGTAACTGCTTATTGCAACTGTGAGACCCTCTCATTTTAGGGTACATCGCAATCGTGTGAAGTCCCACGGCAAACATGATGGTCAACTTAAATGAGTTGATCTGTTCACTCATTGTGATCGTGAGGCCTTGGATCGCGATTGAGATGAACAATTTTTT
Source organism: Solanum piurae (assembly GCA_029582685.1). Classification (NCBI taxonomy): domain Eukaryota; kingdom Viridiplantae; phylum Streptophyta; class Magnoliopsida; order Solanales; family Solanaceae; genus Solanum; species Solanum piurae. Next base: position 9,652 of record JAJOOO010008197.1, on the reverse strand, counting down.
TGTTTGAACAATATTTTCTTCTCAAAATGGGATATCAACCCCATTTCAATATTTTGATTATTGGGAGCTCGATTTGGTGATTTCTAAGGGTTTTTCAATATTCGATGATTGGGTAACGATGTCTAACTCCCTAAACCTTTTACCCATTTTTTAATTTATGATTTTGATGTTTAAACATGGGTTTTGACCGTCACTTGAAAGGCTTTTGAAAAAGATTGAAGGTTTTTGATAGATTAATGACTATGGGCTGATTTCAACTCCATTTTTTAAATGATTTTCACTATTGGTTTCTAAATTCTTTAGCTAACATATTTATTTAACAAATTCCAGATTTACTCTTCATTTTTGAACACTTCATTTTTGAAATCGAATTTTTGAGTTGATTGGACCCTGTTTTCCAAATAGCTTGATATGAGTGTTATTAGTGTTGAAATCTTTTGTGATTATTTTATTGACTAGATTGTGTTGATTCAGATACCTTTCAAAAGGGAAAAACTCAAGTCTCAGAGTGATTTGTTGATTGATTAAAGCAAATGAACTTCTAAATCTTTGTTACGCTTGTAAAAGCTTGTATTCTTCTTATTCTATGTGTTGGGGAGTTTTAAGAATTGGTGATAGATTGAATTGCTCAAATTGATTAATCTTAATGATAATGAAGGGGATAACGAAAAGGCAATGTGATTATATTTATTGTGTGTATATTGTTGTGACGCCCCGAACCTACACCCTGGGCGGGACTGGCACTCGAGAACTATTGCTAGCCCCAAGCGAACCCTTGGTCTGGCTTACTTACTCAGTGGAAGACTTTTAAGCATTAAGAAGAGAACCCAAATACCAGATAACTCAACAGTTTCAAAACTAAACCCATAATGTTTCAGAAATAAACATTTAACTTAGCCAAAGTGGCAACTCAAATCTAAACACAAGCCAATAAAAAGATAATGACGAATGAACTAACATATGACTGTCTATCTATGAAGCCTATAAACAACTGAGATGGATGTCAAGACAAGACCCGCGACATCCTAATGAACTAGCTAATACTAAAACTAATAAAAAGGGATCCTCCGGAAGCAAGGAGGTTCACCAACAAACTCTGGAGCTCAACAAGAATCAACGATGCACTGGATATTGATCCTGGTTACCTGTGTCTGCATCATTAAAAGATGCAGGCCAAATGGCATCAGTACATTGAATGTACGAGTATGCAAGGGGAATACTAAACATAACATAAGCTTGAAAGGAATCTGAAAGAGACACTTACATTGGCTTTACTCAACTCATGAATAACTTAACTCAATATAAAGCAACAATACACATGCAATATATAGGAAGCTTTTAAAACAGTAGAAAGCAACTCAGATTGTTAAAGATATGAAATACCAACTCAACTTACTCATATAATAAAGTAATGTAATACTATGAGAGTTTTTCTAACCGACAACCACCACTATGAGCCCAAGTGGTGATATAATGTTTTGCCCACGCTGCCAGAACTGTCCTATACTTTGCCGTCATATAGAACGCCTTTACTAAGTGGATCCACTAGTCTATGCTAAAAATCACTTAAGGAATCATCTAAAAAGTATGATTCTTTACTACCCATGATGGCTACATGGTTTATGAAGACTTGAGTTATTATGAACTCGCATCCCCATATAGGTGCTCAATACTACTCCCAAAAATATACCTAGCTCATATATTTTTAAAAACAACAATTCTTTCTGTGATTTGAGATAATTACTCAAAACTTAGCTTAAAAGCACTCTTGGAAATCGGTGTTTCCTTTCTTTTTCAAATGTGAAAATATTTTAACTCTTGGGAATACTTAGCTAACGTATAATCTTTGAAGAAATGAATTTTTACTCTTACTCTTTACTCAAGTTAGAGTTTAAGTCTTAGAACAAAGTTTAAACGTTTGTAAAAGACTTTTGGAAAACTTTATGAATTTATCTTAACTTGACTCTTAACTTTCCTTGACTTGAATCTTAACTTTCCTTGAATTGAATTTATGGATTCAAAGAGTGTGATTTATGATAGGAAAGATCTCATGATGTTAAGGAGTGTTTTTAGATAGATAAACATGAAAAACGAGCAAGAAATCACTGTCTGGAAACAAGTCCGTGACGCGGAGATGCATTTAAATATTTGATCAAAAAATTAATGTTGAAACAGAGTAGTTCGCGCCCTCTCCGCAACGCGGAGGTGATTTTTGTACACTGGGGGAGCATCGCGGACTTGCGTGCCAAAACCTGCTCGACTTTTTCCTTCTTCATTTTCTCACCCCAATTCACCTAAATCCAATTCTTTTTCTCAATCCCTCTATAGATTCAAATGCCCAGTATATATACACAAGCATCTAACTTAAAACAACTCTTAAATCGACATGATTCCACCAAGAACTCCACAATCCCATCAAATCTTAAGAACTAAAGCAAACTTCAAGAGCATAATTCAAGAACATTATACTTTCAACTTTCTAGAAATGAATTTCGCTGAAACAAACATGATTGGCGCGTGGGTGAACGAACACAACACTATGAAAAGTCTCACATACCTCGTAGAATTAAATCATTGGCGCAATCCACACCCAAACTCGCACAATTTTAACGAATTTTGAACTTTCTTCTCCTTTCTCCTCTTTTTTCTTTTCTCTTTTCTCCAAGCCCTAGTGTATTTCTTAATTGCGTAAACTGACCAAGTTCAGTTTAGACCCCAACTAATTACCAAAAATGAAATTAAATTAATAGGGTATGGAAAAGACGATAAAGCCCTTCAAAAATCTGGATTAGACTTTCCTTAGTTGAACAACCCAACTTCAAATGGGCATATCTCACTCATAAAAACTCAGAATCGTGCAAACTCGTCGCCATTGGAAAGATAATTCCAAGATCTTTCGTACGGTATCTGGAAGCACACCTAACGCATCTTGAGCTAGTAGTTATGGGCGTTTTAAGTTGACCAAAAACCCAAACTTAACATAACTTAACAAATTTTCCAGATTTTTCATTCTTCCCTAAAATGACTATTTCCAATTCTAACTCTTTCTAGTTCTTTTGGTTAGAGAGATGTTACAATATCTCCCCCTTGGGAACATTAGTCCTCGAATGAGATTTCTCTTACTAGGCTAGTGGTGTAACATCTAACATTCAGCTCAAACACCCAACAAGCAATGCAAATACAACATGCTAACTTATAAATTAAAGGGTACTAAGAAGAGAATTAGTACCTTGATCTTGAATTTGTCCGATTTCAAAGAGATGTGGATACCTCTTCTTCATATTTTCTTCAGCTTCCCAAGTAGCTTCCTCAACAAACTGATTCCTCCAAAGGACTTTGACTGATGCTACTTCCTTAGTCCTCAACTTGCGAACTTGGCGATCTAGAATCTATACTAGAATTTCTTCATAGAATAAGCTATCCTTGATACCAATATCTTCGGTTGGTATGATAAGTGAAGGATCTCTCATGCACTTCTTCAACATGGAAATATGAAATACCGGATGAACTGCTGCTAACTCTTGTGGTAGCTCTAACTCATAAGCTACATTGACAATCCTCTTGGATATTCTGTAAGGGCCAATATACTGGGGACTAAGCTTCCCCTTCTTACCAAACCTCATAACACCCTTCATAGGTGAAACTTTCAAGTATACCCAATCATCTACTTCAAACTCTAACTCCCTTCTCCTAACATAATGTAGGATTTCTTTCGACTTTGCGTTGTTTTCAACCTCTCTTGAATGACTTTCACTTTCTCCATAGCTTGATGAACTAAGTCTGGTCCTATCAACCCAGCTTCACCATCTTCAAACCATCCAATAGAAGATATGCATCTTCTCCTATAAAGAGCTTCATACGGAGCCATCTGGATGCTAGAGTGGTAACTATTATTGTAAGCGAACTCAATAAGAGATGACCTTTGAAATCAATCACACAAGTCCTCAACATATCTTCTAGAGTCTGAATGGTGCGCTCTGCTTGACCATCTGTTTGAGGATGAAAAACAGTACTCAAGTTCACCTTTGAACCCAAGCCTTTCTGGAATAACTTCCAAAACCGTGCAGTAAATTAAGCACCTCTATCTGAAATAATCAAAATTGGCTCCCCATGAAGTCTGACTACCTCTTGGATGTACAACTTGGCATAGTCCTCTGCTATATGGGTAGTCTTTACCGAAAAAAAGTGGGCTGATTTGGTCATTCGAACACTTAGAAACAAACTCTGTAATGCCCTTCTTCATACTACTCTACCAATAAACTTTTCTCAAATCACGATACATTTTTGTGGAACCCGGATGAATGGAATATCTAGAGTTATGAGCTTCCTCCATGATCCTCTCTTGGAGTTCATCCACCCTTGGTACACACAACCTACCTTGATACCTCAATACACCATCTCCCCTTTGTTCAAAAACCAATACTTTTTGCTTATGAACATTTGCCTTCAATTCAAGAAAACTAGGGTCTTGGTCTTGTTTCTCTTTCACTTCTGACACTAAGGATGATTCAGCCCCATTCATCACCACTACTCCTCCTTCTATGGAATCCATTAGTCGGACTCCCAATCATGCAAGTCTATGCACATCTTTCGCTAACTCTCTCTTTTCTTCCTCAACATGGGCAGTACTACCCATAGACAACCTGCTTAAAGCATCATCAACAATATTAGCCTTACCTGGGTGATAAAGAATACTCATGTCATAATCCTTGAGTAATTCTAACCACCTCCTTTGTCTGAGATTAAGATCTTTCTGAGTAAACACATACTGAAGACTCTTGTGATCGGTGAACACATCCACATGAACACCATAAAGATAATGGCGCCATATTTTTCAAAGCAGATACTACAGCAACCAATTCTAGATCATGGGTTGGGTAATTTTTCTCATAAACTTTCAATTGTCTGGAGGCATAAGCTATAACCTTGCCATTCTGCATTAACACACAACCCAAACCAACTTTAGATAAATCACAATAAACAACAAAGCCTTGCATACCTTCTGGAAAAGTCAAAACTGGGCAGTAGTCAACCTCTTTTTCAATTCCTGAAAGCTTTTCTCACAAGCTTTAGACCATTGAAACTTCACTGTTTTCTGAGTCAACTTGGTCAAATGGGATGAAATAGAGAAGAACCCCTCTACGAACCTTCTATAATACCCAGCTAACCCCAAGAAACTCCTAATATTAGTTGGAGATGTGGGTCTAGGCCAATTCTGCACTGCCTCTATTTTCTAGGTATCAACTTTAATTCCCTCTCCAGACACTATGTGGCCTAAGAATGCCACAGACTCAAGCCAAAACTCACACTTAGAGAACTTGGCATATAACTCTCTATCCTTTAAAGTTTGGAGAATTATTCTGAGATGACTAGCATGATCTTCTTCATTCCTTGAATATATTAGTATGTCATCAATGAGTACGATAACAAACATATCTAAATAAGGTTTGAATGCTCTATTCATAAGATCCATGAATGTTGCAGGAGCATTGGTCAAACCAAAGGACATAACTAGGAACTCATAATGACCATAACGGGTCCTGAATGCTGTCTTTGGAATATCACATTCCCTTACCCTTAACTGATGGTAGCCTGATATGAGGTCTATCTTAGAGAAACGGGTAGCACCCTAAAGCTGATCGGAAAGATCATCAATTCTCGAAAGAGGATACTTAATCTTGATGGTAACCTTATTCAACTGGAGGTAGTCTATACACATCCTAATGGAACCATCTTTCTTTCTCACAGATAAGACCGGAGCATCCCAAGGTGAGACACTTAGTCGAATAAAACCCTTATCAAGAATATCTTTCAACTGCTCTTTTAACTCTTTTAACTCTGTTGGTGCCATTTTGTATGGCGGAATAGATATAGGACGAGTATCTGGAAGAATGTCTATACCGAAGTCTATCTCTCTCTAATGAGAGACTCCAGGAAGATCATCAGGAAAGACTTTTGGAAACTCTTTTACTACTGAGACTGACTGAATATGAGATATCTCAACACTAGAGTCATTAACTCGGACTAAGTGATATACACACCCCTTGGAAACTAACTTTCTCGCCTTAAGGTACGAAATGAAACGACCCTTAGGCACTGCTGAACTACTACTCCACTCTATAACTAGCTCATTAGGAATTTGAAACCTAACAACTCGAGTTCTACAATCAATGGAGGCATAACAGGCATGAAGTCACTCCATACCAAGAATGACATCAAAATCTACCATGTCTAACTCAACTAAATCAGCCATGGCGTTCTTGTGATTGATGGAAATGACACAATCACGATATACTCACTCAGCTATAATAGACTCTCTAATAGGTGTAGAAACACAAAAGGGTTCACAAAGCTTCTCAGGAACATCAAAATTCATTGCAACATACGGAATTACAAAGGATAAACTTGCTCCTAGATCTAGCAAAGCATAAACATTAAAGTTAAAGGCTTGGATCATACCAGTGACAACATTTGGTGAATCCTCTTGCTCTTGGCGACTAGTGATAGCATATAGGTGGTTTGCTCCTCCGCCAGTACCGAAAGTAGCTCCATTAGGTGCAGCTATGTCTGGTGGAGCAACTGAAGAAGACTGGGCTCTATTGCCCCCATTACCATTACCCTGCTTGTTCTTTGGACACTCTTACATGAAATTACCATTTTGGCCACACTTGAAGCAACCTGTGGAGCCATCATGACACATACCTGAGTGGTTCCTACCACACTTAGCCCATGCAGGAGGCTTACTACCCCCTTGTGCCATACATCCCTGAGAATAGGCATGTTTAGCTCTGAAATTCTGACTATTGTACTCACTTTTGTTCTTTGGTGCAGGTGCACTAGCAGATGATGGAGCAGGTCCCTTCTGTTTTTGTTGGAAAGATGACCGGTTGGCATTACTCTTCTGCTGTCTAGAATCATTCCCTGATGTCTTAGCCCTCTTGTTATTAAACTTCTCTCTATCCCTTAGCTTGTCCTCCTCAACTTGTTGCACATGGATCATCAGCCTTGCTATGCCCATATCCCCTATCAGCATAGCTGTCTTGCCTTCCTTACTTGACAGACAAGACAACCCAGTAACAAATAAACTCATTCTTCTCCTCATATCGGCAACCATCTCTGAAGCATACCGAGAAACTTATTGTTGACACCCAATTTTGGCCTAACATTTTCAAAATTCGTAACTTTTAAGTTTTATTTATTTAATAGCTTAAAATACATTTTTTATAATTTTGAATAAGTCTATCGATAATTATCCTTATTTATCAAAAATTAGGATTTTTTATCAGTTAATTTTAAAATTGCATTTTTTACATGTCATTAGTTACGTTCATTATATTTATTTTAATATTCATTTTATTTGTTATATTTGTTAATATTTATTTTGATATTTTGCACAGTCTATAAATTCAGTCAAATATCGATATTTTATTTGATCTATAATTTTGGGCCACAATTACAAGCCCACAAATTAAGCCCATTTAACAATTATTTTTTATATAAATTTGGATTAGGTCAAAAATAGGAGTGGTGAATTTACTTTTTAGAATAGAGTTGTAAAATTTCAGTTCACTATTCATTCGAAACTCCGGCAATACAAAACCCCATCTCCGTTCATCACATATTTTCCGGTCAACAACTTCAACCCGTCGCCTCTTCCTTTACCACTGCTACCAGCTTTTACAGACACCCAAACCCACCTGAAATCACAACCAAAACCCTCTCCGGCAAGGCACCATCGCCCACTGCCAAACAAAACCAGCCATAACTTCTTCTTTTCCGGCCAGCCACTTTCTTTTTCCATTATTTCCGGCGAAACCCAAAAACCCCAACACCTTCCTTCGTCCAGAAATGAACCACTAAAACCCCACCTGCAACAGACTCATCTACCACAGCGAACCCCTCGTCCCTCTTCTTCATCACTGCTACCAGAACAGCGAACCAAAAATGAGACCAACAGTTCCGGCGAAGAACCAAGCCGTCACGAGCTCAACCAAACAAACCCAAAATCGAGCTCCACAACCAAAACCCCACCGTAAAGAACCACCAAACAACCCAACGCCATTTCCGGCGAAACCAGACCAAACCCCTCTTCGTTTTTCTCCCTTTTCCGGTGAACCAGTCACCGGAAATGACACCAAACAACGGCCATTCCTTCCACCTTTTATCCTTTATGATTTTTGTTTGTTTACATGTGTTCCGTCACAACTTTCACGAACTCCGGCGAAATCTCCACTGAACCGGATCTCACCATAAATCGGATCAACAATGAAGACAACACTAAGCTCCGCCAGTCAGGTTCCTCTTAGTCTAATTTTTTATCTAAATATTATTTGATACTTGAGTTGTTTTGATTTTTATTAATAATTATTGTTCCTTGTTTGTTGCTTATGTTTTTGTTATGTTGGTTTAGTTTTTGCTTATTGTGTTAAGTGGTGTTTGTCTGTTGATCTTATTATCCCTGGTGTCTTCAATTTATTTAGCTATATCTATTGCTTTATTTCTTTCTATTCATATATGGCTTTAGATATCTTGCTACAGTTATTGTTATTTATTATTATTTTATTAATTTTTTAGCTATTTATTATGGTTAATAGATAAAGTTTGTTATAGCTTAGATATTTTATTGTTGTTGTTTTGATTTTGTTGTTGTTACTTGATTTGTTTTTTATTATTTTATTATCACTGTTGCTTGGTTTCTGTCCATTGGTTATTTTGTTATTGTTATTGCGTTAAAATTAACTAGTTAGCTATCATATTTAGTTAGCCTTAATTATGTTGCTTTGTCATCACCGGTGGGAGTCGCTAAACTCCAAATTGTTTGTTAATATTTTTCTTTCCAGATCTATATTTATAATGTTTTAACTTTATTTGGCTGCATTTAATTATAATTTGATTTTATCATTCAACTTTATTTTATTTATTATTATGTTACCATCATTTTGACTATAAAGTTAGGCAGTATTAAATTTTATTTATTTCTTTATATTATTTTTGTTGTTACCGGTTATGTTGCTAGTGGTTATTTTATTTTTATTTCATTACTCATGTTGTTATGTTAATTAGCATTATTTAAATGTTGCATATTACTTTATTATGTTCTTGTTAGCTTTATAGGATTGTTGTGATGCTATTGTTTTATATATCTATATATATATATTATTGGTTCCATATGATATTGAAAGTTAAAGTTGGCCAATGAGAAAATTTATTCGTCGGTTTTGGAAGCCTCCACATTATTAAAGACGGAAATTTAGTTTAAGTTTATATATTTTATTTGTTAAAAATGGCCGATGAAGAAATTACCGTCGATTTTCGAGGCCTCCCATGTTAATAAGACGGATTTTTATTTTTAAGTTACTATTAATTTATTTATTTTTATTCATATTTATTTAGTACTAACACTTTTACTAAGTGTCTTTACAGGTACCCGGAGTTGCTTCACATTGAAGCTATTCGAACAAGGTTCGAACAATATTTTGATTCATTATCGTATATTATTGACGACAGGCAAATCTAGGTTGTTTCTTATATTATTTTATTTTATTACTTGTGTATATTATATGTTTGTTTTATTTGTACATTATTTTATTTTTCTCCTCAATTTGAAAAAATAAATTCAGTCGGGACCCACAGTTGTGGATTTCGAAGGATG